>CM042416.1:12765946-12793446 GCA_023634145.1 Thymallus thymallus
ACAATGACAGCAAGAAAAGAGAGAGCGAGTAAAAGAGAGAAAGATAGACGGATAGTGAGATAGGGAAAGGGGGGGGGGGCATTTCAGTCCTTCTCTCCCCATCTCTTTCACACCACGTTAGTCATCATCGTATCCCCCTGGTTACCTAGCAACCTGGCATCTCGCTCTCTTCCGTTGCCAAGCAGCGAGGCCTGCAACCATAATGCAACCTCCTGAGCTCCCCATCCCCCTCTCTCATCCCTAGCTCGCTCCCTCCCTCTTTCGTTCCATTCTTCACACCTGAGAAGTCTGCCCTTCTCCTCCTCCGCTCCATCCTTTATCTGACAGTTAACCCTTCATCAGCCACTCAAACAGAGCGTGAATCACCAATACAGACCACATACACACACAAACATACACATACAAATACACACTCATATACACTCTGCCTTCATCAGTGTCTTTGTTGTGCGTAAAACAGAACTAATCACCCTGTTGATCAGCCAATCTCAGAGCTTTTGTTGACACATATGGGAACATGGATGCTGTGCCACAGTTCTTTCTCTTCGTACATATTGCACCTCATGATGTTATTTCACTCTTTGGAAATACTAGGATTATGTGTAATATGTTATAAATAACATATAAAATATAAGTACCACTGTAACCATGGAACATGGAACAGCAACATGACCTCCATAGTATCACTCCACATCACATAATACACACCACCAGTGAATACAATGAACAACAACCTTCTAATGGAGACTAAATGACAGCAGTAGGACTCCAGTACATTTCCGTTTAACTGCAGCAGTGACATAGCAGCTAGACACTGAGTGTTGCGCTGCCAATAATCAGTTAAAAACCAGAATAATGTCTCATTAATGAGGTGGAACACACCTTGCATCAAATGGGATTTGGTGATAGAGGCTACAGGGTTAGTTAGTTAGACTCCAGAGCTGAGCTCCAATGCCAGGTGCTGCCCCTCTTTTGGAAACCAGTTTTTCCATGGATTAGAGATTAGGCTCAACCAGCACCCCAGCACCCGAGCACATGCCCTTTTTGCTCTCCAATGAAAAAGGTTAGATTTTTTATAAGTGTATGAATTACTTATTTTTGTCTCTTTTAGTTGTCTTTTTTATTTTAAATGTAACGTTACGAATTGCACATCAAACTAGCTAATTTTATAAACTCTTGAGTCTCACAAAATACCCCCTCCCCCGCCCTACTGCTCCATGAACACATGATGGATCTGTCATGTGTGTCTCTCACTGTTAGGGACAAAGAATGGGGTAATTCCACTGTTTGTTAGAAAGTGGCAGATATCAGAAGCAGGAAAAACTCAAAACGAGTCAAAACATTTGTTTCGACAGCATAGCTAGCAGACTTACATCATCATTCGCTATGATCAGCTGATAGCCACTCTTTTCCTGATCAATAATCAATAATCTCGTATTCTCTAGGCCTAGGAGTCACTGGCACTAGCTTGCTTACAATGAAAGCAATGCCCCCCCAAAGGTCTGTGTAGGGCCCTGAGCAATCCATTCCCAGACGTATCCTTGGAAACCAAGACATTCCAAACAATAGGATTCAGACTAGCCATGGAAAGTGCTAACATAATAATAAAGAAGTCAAACTGTAGTTTAGACCATGTTGTAGAAGCTGTGATAAACAGTGTTGTTGCAGTGTGGTTCAACCTCAGCCCATCCAGGACAAGCTGCCGTTAAACCCTGTTTAACCCCTTAGGCACAGAGGTCACAGAGGTCAGAATCCAGGTGCCACTAAAAACTAGTCTTCTCACCAGTTCAGCTCTGTCTAATACCTCAAATCCACACACACAGCTCCTCCATCCGTCCTCATCTCATCTCCCCCTAACAGATGTCTCTCTTTAAACTGACAGACGTGCACCCTGACCCCCCCTTCACCAAATCACTCAATCACTCCCACACACACACACACTTACACACACTTCCCAATTCCCCGACATTCATTATAGCAAACTTTGGTTCACTTCCTTCCTCATCCCTCTCTCCCCCTCTCTCCCCTCCCAATCTCTCCAAACCTATTAATACTAAACATCTCTCCGTACCCCCTCCCTCACCCCATCCCCTTGTTTTCATTCACCAGATTTCACACACTCCTTCACCCCACTTGTCTCACTATCCCTCCCTCCCTCCCTCCATCCTGATTGACAGAGGGAGACATCATCTACAGAGAGACGTACAGTTGAAGTCGGAAGTTTACATACACCTTAGACAAATACATTTAAACTCAGTTTTTCACAATTCCTGACATTTAATCCTAGTAAAAATCTTAGGTCAGTTAGGATCTCCACTTTATTTTAAGAATGTGAAATGCCTGAATAATAGTAGAGAGAATGATTTATTTCAGATTTTATTTCTTTCATCACATTCCCAGTGGGTCAGAAGTTTGCATACACTCAATTAGTATTTGGTAGAATTGCCTTGTTTAACTTGGGTCAAATGTTTCAGGTAGCCTTCCATAAGCTTCCCACAATAAGTTGGGTGAATTTTGGCCCATTCCTCCTGACAGAACTGGTGTAACTGAGTCAGGTTTGTAGGCCTCCTTGCTCGCACACGCTTTTTCAGTTCTGCCCACAAATGTTCTATAGGATTGAGGTCAGGGCTTTGTGATGGCCACTCCAATACCTTGACTTTGTTGTCCTTAAGCCATTTTGCCACAACTTTGGAAGTATGCTTGGGGTCATTGTCCATTTGGAAGACCCATTTGCGACCAAGCTTTAACTTCCTGACTGATGTCTTGAGATGTTGCTTCACTATATTCACATAATTTTCTTCCTCATGATGCCATCTAAGTGCACCAGTCCCTTCTGCAGCAAAGCACCCCCACAACATGATGCTGCCACCCCATGCTTCACGGTTGGGATGGTGTTCTTCGGCTTGCAAGCCTCCCCCTTTTTCCTCCAAACATGACGATGGTCATGATGGCCAAACAGTTCTATTTTTGTTTCATCAGACCAGAGGACATTTCTCCAAAAAGTATGATCTTTGTCCCCATGTGCAGTTGCAAACCGTAGTCTGACTTTTTTTATGGTGGTTTTGGAGCAGTGGCTTCTTCCTTGCTGAGCGGCCATTCAGGTTATGGCAATATAGGACTTGTTTTACTGTGGATATAGATACTTTTGTACCCGTTTCCTCCAGCATCTTCACAATGTCCTTTGCTGTTGTCCTGGGATTGATTTGCACTTTTCACACCAAAGTATGTTAGTCTCTAGGAGACAGAATGCGTCTCCTTCCTGAGCGGTATGACGGATGCGTGGTCCCATGGTGTTTATACTTGCGTACTATTGTTTGTACAGATGAACATGGTACCTTCAGGCATTTGGAAATTGCTCCCACGAATGAACCAGACTTGTGGAGGTCTACAATTTTCTTCCTGAGGTCTTGGCTGATTTCTTTAGATTTTCCCATGATGTCGAGCAAAAAGGCACTGAGTTTGAAGGTAGGCCTTGAAATACATCCACAGGTACACCTCCAATTAACTCAAAGGATATCAATTAGCCTATCAGAAGCTTCTAAAGCCATGACATAATTTAATTTTCCAAGTTGTTTAAAGGCACAGTCAACTTAGTGTATGTAAACGTCTGACCCACTGGATTTGTGATATAGTGAATTATAAGTGAAATAATCTGTCTGTAAACAATTGTTGGAAGAATTACTTGTGTCATGCACAAAGTAGACGTCCTAACTGACTTGCCAAAACTATAGTTTGTTAACATGAAATCTGTGGAGTGGTTGAAAAATGAGTTTTAATGACTTCAACCTAAGTGTATGTAAACTTCCGACATCAACTATATATAACGCTTTGAACAAAGCTCTAGGTAGATTTAAACCAATCCATTATATCAGTCAAACAAAGTTCACCATCTAATTAAATGCAATACTCTGTGTTTGAGTGTGTGTGTGTGTGTTTTATGTTTTATAATCCTTATAGAGACAGGGTCAGGACTTGATGGGGACCTTATTAGATTCAATCCCAATTTAGTGGTGATATACCACACACACACACACACACACACACACACACACACAACACACACACACACACACACACACACACACACACACACACACACACACACACACACACACACACACACACACACACACACATAGAGCAGAACATAGCCCCCAGCCCACAGGCCTATCTTCGAAATAGTATTAGTCATTCCTGCTCTAAGTCACACATACACACTCCCCTAGTCCCCTTTCCCCTGACTCCTCTTTCATACTCACTCCCTTTATCCTCTCTCCTCTTTTTATCCTCCCTTTCACACATACACACACACACACACACACACACAAACACACACACACACACACACACACACACACACACACACACACACACACACACACACACACACACACACACACACACACACACACACACACACACACACACACACACACACACACACACACACACACACACACACACACACACACACACACACACACACACACACACACACACACACACACACACACACACACACACACACACATACATACATACATACATACATACATACATACATACATACATACATACATACATACATACATATACACATACGACAAACACAGCATCATAAGTACACCTGTCCCTCTTCTCCCCTCCCATCCCCACACACAGAGAAGATAAAAATAGAGAGATGGAGTGCGGGAGGGAGCAGGGGAGGGATACACATCACAAACCCCACCAGGCAGAGAAAGAGAAGGAAAGAGGGAGGGGCAGAAATAGAAAAAGAGACAGAGAGAGACCTATATTTTTTATGTTTATTTATTTTCCTTTTTGTACTTTAACTTTTTGCACATTAGTGAAATGTCTTTATTCTTTTGGAACCTTTATGAGTGTAATGTTTACTGTTAATATTTGATTGTTTATTTCACTTTTGTTTATTATCTATTTCACTTGCTTTGGCAATGTAAAAATATGTTTCCCATGGCAATAAAGCCCTTAAATATACAGACAGACAGAGAGAGAGAGAGAGAGAGAGAGAGAGAGAGAGAGAGAGAGAGAGAGAGAGAGAGAGAGAGAGAGAGAGAGAGAGAGAGAGAGAGAGAGAGAGAGAGAGAGAGAGAGAGACACACACAGAGGAAGGGATAGATTGATAGATACACTACATGGCCAAAAGTATGTGACACCCATTTAAATTAGTGGATTCGGCTATTTCAGCCATACCCGTTGCTGACAGGTGTATAAAATCGAGTACACAGCCATCTAATCTCCATAGACAGACATTGGCAGTAGAATGGCCTTACTGAAGAGCTCAGTAACTTTCAACGAGGTACAGTCATAGGATGCCCCCTTCCCAACATGTCAGTTCGTCAAATTTCTGCCCTGCTAGAGCTGCCCCGGTCAACTGTATGTGCTGTTATTGTGTAGTGGAAACTTCTAGGAGCAACAACGGCTCAGCCGCAAAGTAGTAGTCCACACAAGCTCACAGAACGGGACCGCTGAGTGCGTAACGCGTAAAAGTCGTATGTCTTCGGTTGCAGCACTCACTACTGAGTTCAAAACTGCCTCTGGAAGCAACGTCAGCACAAGAACTGTTCATCTGGAGCTTCATGAAATGGGTTTCCATGGCCGAGCAGCCGCACACAAGCCTAAGATCACCATGCGCAATACCAAGCACCGGCTGGGGTGGTGTAAAGCTCGCCGCCATTGGACTCTGGAGCAGTGGAAACGTGTTCTCTGGAGTGATGAATCACGCTTCACCCTGTGGCAGTCCAACGGACTACCTGCTCGAATGCATAGTGCTAACTGTAAAGTTTGGAATAATGGTCTGGGGCTGTTTTCATGGTTTGGGCTTAGTTCCAGTGAAGGGAAATCTTAACGCTACAGCATACAATGACATTCTAGATAATTCTGTGCTTTGTGGCAACAGTTTGGGGAAGGCCCTTTCCTGTTTCAGCATGACAATGCCCTTGCGTACAAAGCAAGGTCCATACAGAAATGGTTTGTCGAGATCGGTGTGGAATAACTTGGCTGGCCTGCACAGAGCCCTGACCTCAACCCCATCGAACATCTTGGGATGAATTGGAACGCCAACTGCGAGCCAGGCTTAATCCCCAACATCAGTGCCCGACCTTACTAATGCTCTTGCGGCTGAATGGAAGCAAGTCCCGCAGCAATGTTCCAACATCTAGTGGAAAGTCTTCCCAGAAGAGTGGAGGCTGTTATAGCAGCAAAGGTAGGAGCAACTCCATATTAATGCCCATGACTTTGGAATGAGATGTTCGACGAGCAGGTGTCCACATACTTTTGGCCACGTAGTGTAGCTAGAGAGATAGATAGATAAATCGTGAGGAAGAGAGGAATGTTGTCTGGTGAATGTGCAGCAGTAAACAGTGTACTATAGTTAGTAAACAGCGTCGCTGACTACATAGATCTGTTAAATTAGCCTACAAAGCTGTCCGCCTGGATAATTGCTCATCATAGCCTCTCCCCATAGGGAGGCAGCCCATTAGGCAGCTGAGATGTAGAAGCACTGTACAGACACAAACACACACTACATATGCATCAAATAGCCAATCACTATACTGAAGTGTATGAATAATACATAGTATATGTATTCAATATATACAGTATCTACTGTTGTAAAAACATATGAAAACGACCCATACAGACATATAGTACATCCAATAAACACGTACTGCCTGTCTATAGAGAGCCTACTGCCCTTCCTGGAGAGCATCAGCGCATGACTACAAACACCTGGTAAACTGTTTATCACACTTTAATTTAATCTCATCCAGGATCTACGGACCACAGAGGGATGTGTGTGTGTGTGTGTGTGTGTGTGTGTGTGTGTGTGTGTGTGTGTGTGTGTGTGTGTTGAAATAGTGTGAGAAGCAGGAGGATGGGAGAGTGGGGAGATAAAGAGAGAGATATGAACAGAGCATACAACAAAATAGAAAGATGAGGCAAATAGATAAGGGAGGACGTACTGGAGGAGAGAGCAAGGGATGGACAGATAGAGAGAGAGATATACTGTATAAAGAGAGCTAGAGATGGAGATGGGAAGCTGGAATATTAATCTGTAGGGAATTAAGATAAATCATTTAGAGGGGGGTGCTGAGTCCAACAGTATGGTTAATGGTTTGTGAGAGAGATGGAGGGGTACAGAGAGAGAAAGAGGGGCACAGAGAGAGAAGGAGGGATACAGAGAGAGAAGGAGGGGCACAGAGAGAGAAGGAGGGGTACAGGGAAAGAAGGAGGGGTACAGAGAGAGAAGGAGGGGTACAGAGAGAGAAGGAGGGGTACAGGGAGAGAAGGAGGGGTACAGAGAGAGAAGGAGGGGTATAGAGAGAGAAGGAGGGGTACAGAGAGAGAAGGAGGGGTACAGGGAGAGAAAGAGGAGTACAGTGAGAGAAGGAGAGGTACAGAGAGAGAAGGAGGGATACAGAGAGAGAAGGAGGGATACAGAGAGAGAAAGAGGGGTAGAGAGAGAGAAAGAGGAGTACAGAGAGAGAGAAGGAGGGGTACAGAGAGAGAAGGAGGGGTACAGAGAGCAAATGAGGGGTACAGAGAGAGAAAGAGGGGTACAGAGAGAGAAGGAGGTGTACAGAGAGTGAAAGAGCGGTACAGAGAGCGAAAAAGGGCTACAGTGAGAGAAAGAGGGGTACAGAGAGAGACAGAGGGGTACAGAGAGAGAAGGAGGGGTACAGAGAGCAAATGAGGGGTACAGAGAGAGAAAGGAGGAGTACAGAGAGTGAAAGAGCGGTACAGAGAGTGAAAAAGGGCTACAGTGAGAGAAGGAGGGGTACAGAGAGAAGGAGGGGTACAGAGAGAAGGAGGGGCACAGAGAGAGAAGGAGGGAAGGTATAGTGACAAAAGAGAGAGCAGGATCATGTGAAGGGTGTGTGTGTGTGTAACAGGTACTGTGACAACTTCATTAATAAGCCAAGTGTTTATAAATGCTGAGATACTTATTCACTTCATGCTAAGTAATTTTCATGAGGAGTTAGGGAGCTAGACAGACACTGACATAGGGAGAGGAGATGCAGGGTTAGGGTGTGTGTAGTGCTTGTTGTTTCACTGATGTTTGTGGTTTACTCTCTCTCTGTTGCTTCCTCTCTCTCTCTCTCTCTCTCTCTCTCTACATATATATATATATATATATATATATCTCCCTCTCTCTCTCTCTCTCTCTCTCTCTCTCTCCCTCTCTCTGTCTCTCTCTCTCTCTCCCTCTCACACTCCCAAATTAAATACAAAGCTCAGCAACACTCTGATAAGACCATCTGTTTACCGTTCCCTTTCTAACTTACTAAATCCATCTCTCTTTCTCTCTCACTTCCTCCATCTCTTTATCTCTCAGTCCCTCCATCTCTCTTTCCCTCTCTCAACCTCTTTTGCTCATTGGCCAATCAGATGCTCTCCGCGTCGACACATTTCTCTGTCTCTCCTTGATTTCATCAACGTGTATCTATTTGTCTCCACTTGCTCTGCTTTCTCAAACCCCCTCTCTTCTTTTAAACCCAGTAAACCTGAGCCTACTCCTTCACTATGGTGAATCACTAAAACAATGCAGAACTACATTAATGAAAAAGAAGGATCAACACGTCAGAAATCAGCTCAATGTAATTGAAGAATCCATGGAATCTAACCACCTCTGGGAAAATTGGAAAACACTAAACAAACAACAACACGAAGAGTTATCTATCCAAAACGGAGATGTATGGATAAACAATTTCTCCAATCTTTTTGGCTCTATAACAAAGAGCAAACAGTAAAAACATATGCACGATCAAATACAAATCTTAGAATCTACCAAGCAAAAAGGCAGTAACTGATCATTTTGTAGAAAATTAGTAAATGTCATTTTTTGCTAGATTAAATACATGCTTAATCATGTGACAAGTATCCTGCCTTGATTGTATTGTGGTTTGGAGAAAATGGAGGTCATATTAGCAGTAACTGCATAGAGTTACTGTGAGGCCAAGGTAAATAAAAGCAATTTTTCTCAGTTCTACGCCATGAGCAGTCACTGCCTTTTTGCTTGGTAGTGCAGTATTAAAGACAGCCAGAACCCACTGGATTCTCCAATTACATTGAATTAACTACAGGACAAAATACAAACCCTCCAACTCAAAAAGGTCTGTGAGGTTGATGGTATTCTAAATGAAATGAAAAAATATACAGACCACAAATTCCAATTGGCTATACTTAAACTCTTTAACATCATCCTCAGCTCTGGCATCTTCCCCAATATTTGGAACCAAGGACTGATCACCCCAATTCACAAAAGTGGAGACAAATTTGACCCCAATAACTACCATGGGATATGCGTCAAGAGCAACCTTGGGGAAATCCTCTGCATTATCATTAACTGCAGACTAGTTCATTTCCTCAGTGAAAACAATGTATTGAGCAAATGTCAAATCGGCTTTTTACCAAATTACCGTACGAAACACCACATATTCACCCTGCATGTGAAGAAACAACCAGTGAAGAAATGTCTTTATTCTTTTGGAACTTTTGTAAGTGTAATGTTTGCTGTTAATTTGTTATTGTTTATTTATTATCTATTTCACTTGCTTTGGCAATGTAAACATGTTTCCCATTCCAATAAAGCCCCTTAAATGTAATTGAAATTGAAATTGAATTGAGAGAGATCATATTATAGTGTCCCATGTTTAATGAACAGTGCCCTAACCATGGCAGAGCTAGAATACCCCACTGCAGAGTAGAACAAGACAAAGAAGGATGGGACAATTAATTAGTGAGACAGTCTAGTCTAGAAGTACTCCTGCAGGGCCAACCAGAGAGTAGATACAACACAATGACCACACTGGAATTCCAAGGCTTTTCTCCATGACATCGTGTGTGTGTGTGTGTGTGTGTGTGTGTGTGTGTGTGTGTGTGTGTGTGTGTGTGTGTGTGTGTGTGTGTGTGTGTGTGTGTGTGTGTGTGTGTGTGTGTGTGTGTGTGTGTGTGTGTGTGTGTGTGTGTGTGTGTGTGATATGATTGTACTCACCCCCGGTAGTGTCTTCTGCTCGTGCAAAGCACTCTGGGCCTTCACCGCCGACTCCCTCGCACAGTATGTCAGGAATGCACATCCTAAGAGAGACAGAGAGAGAGAGAGAGAGAGAGAGAGAGAGAGAGAGAGAGAGAGAGAGAGAGAGAGAGAGAGAGAGAGAGAGAGAGAGAGAGAGAGAGAGAGAGAGAGAGAGAGAGAGAGAGAGAGAGAGAGAGAGAGGGACGGGGGGTTGAAAGAATGATGATGATATACTTGAGGATGTTATCTTAGTTTGTTAGATATGTGAGAATAACAGAACTATACTGGATGGAGACTCCTGGGCATACGGACAGACACACAGGTTCATGCAGACAGAACACACACAAACGGTCAATCTGCTTATATTTATCTTTCTATCTCTCCTACCCTCTTCCTTTCCCTGTTCCTCTGTTAATTCCTCAAATTGTCAAGCCCATAATGTAAAAAGCCACTGGTTTTCTACAAGCCCCATAAACAGTTAACCTACAGCTGACGAGGAAACAACATGGCACAGCACGGCCCAGAACAGCACGGCTCAGAACAGCACGGCTAAGAACAGCACATCCTTAATACCAAATACACCTCACATTCACTCTCTCCATCCATCTAACTCACTACTGAATAACCACTCACACTCTTTCCCAAACCTCTCTCTCTCTCTCTCTCTCTCTCTCTCTCTCATGTACCTGTGTGTAGGTAGAGCGGCTGGCCAGTGTTGTTCCTACACCTGTCACCACCACTAAGACAACAGGCAGCAAGTTATCCAGGGCTGTTCTCAGAGTTGTTATACATATCACAAAGCAACATGCTAGCTCAGAACTCTCACAGAACCATCAGCACTGACCAGCATGACTCGACAACACACACACAGAGGCACACACAGAGACACACACAGAGACACACAAAGAAACACACATAGAGACACACACAGAGACACACACAGAGACACACATAGAGAAACACACACACAGAGACACACACAGAGACACACACACACACAGAGACACACACAGAGACACACACAGAGACAGACAGACACACATACACACACACACACACACACACACAGAGACACACACAGAGACACACATAGAGAAACACACACACACAGAGACACACACAGAGACACACATAGAGAAACACACACACAGAGACACACACACACACACAAACACACACAGAGACACACACAGAGACACACATAGAGAAACACACACACAGAGACACACACACAGAGAGACACACACACACACACACATAGAGAAACACACACAGAGACGAACACACACACACACACACACACACACACACAGAGACAAACACAGAGACACACACAGAGACACACACAGAGACACACACACACAGACACACACAGAGACAGACACACACACACACACACACACACACACACACACAGAGACACACACAGAGACACACACACAGACACACACACACACACACACAGAGACACACACACAAACACACACAGAGACACACACAGAGACACACATAGAGAAACACACACACAGAGACACACACAGAGACACACACACTCACACACACAGATAGAGAAATACACACACAGAGACACACACACACACACACACACACAGAGACACACACAGAGACAAACACAGAGACACACACAAAGACACACACAGAGACACACACACACAAAGACACACACAGCGACACACACACACACACAGTGACACAGACACACACACACAGAGACACACAGACACACACAGAGACACACACAGAGACACACACACAGACACACACAGAGACACACACACACAGACACACACAGAGACACACACAGAGACACACACACACAGACACACACAGAGACACACAGAGACACACACACAAAGAGACACACAGAGACACACACAGAGACACACACACAAAGAGACACACAGAGACACACACAGAGACACACACAAAGAGACACAAAGACATAGAGACAAACACAGACACCGACACAGAGACACACACACTTATAACAAGAGCAAGATTAGAACACCTCTACAAAGCTCACACACACACACACACACTCAATAGAAATTAAAAATGACCCCCTCCCCCACACCCTCCAAACACACACACACACACAGTGCACTCTTAAAGATGGGCTTATTGTTGCAGCTCTAAAGGGGATTCTCCAAACTTGAGATTGTCTCCCTCTCAGAAGGCTTAAATCAGTAGGTTTACCTCCCCATTATACTGATTGGAGAAATGGTTAGAGAGAGAGAGAGAGAGAGAGAGAGAGAGAGAGAGAGAGAGAGGGAGAGAGGGAGAGAGGGAGAGAGGGGGACGGGGGGTTGAAAGAAGACCCAGAGCCCAGAGTGTGGTGAGAAAGTCCAAACCAACCAGAGAGAGAGAGAGACTAGTGAGTATTTATAGGGGTTTGACAGGTTGCTGTTGGGTTTTCCCAGAAAATCCCAATGTTTAACCTACAGATTGGACCGCATTCCATGTTTTCCCATTTAGGGAGAGGGAGGGCTGGGACGGAGAGATAACCAGAGATCAGGACGACAGTGATCCTAAAACTAACCAAGCTCACGACTGAGTACACACACACACACACACACACACACACACACACACACACACACACACACACACACGTCTACACAGACACTAGAGGATTAGAGAGTGCGAGAGAGAGAGAGAGCAAAAGAGAGAAAGAATATACTCCCCCCATCCTCTCCCAGAAGACACTGGTTGATATATGTGATCAGGAGAGGGTGATAAGTGACAGTGTTTCCATGGTGACCCATCATCAGACACATGCTAAACAGACAGCCTACTCTACTGTGGGCGTGTTTACATCAATGATAGTGCAACTACACCAGCATTACTATCAACCTACACCAGCATTACTATCAACCTAGACCAGCATTACTATCAACCTACACCAGCATTACTATCAACCTACACCAGCATTACTATCAACCTAGACCAGCATTACTATCAACATAGACCAGCATTACTATCAACATAGACCAGCATTACTATCAACATAGAGCAGCATTACTATCAACATAGACAAGCATTACTATCAACATAGACCAGCATTACTATCAACCTAAACCAGCATTACTATCAACCTAGACCAGCATTACTATCAACCCAGACCAGCATTACTATCAACCTACACCAGCATTACTATCAACCTACACCAGCATTACTATCAACCTAGACCAGCATTACCATCAACCTAGACCAGCATTACTATCAACCTACACCAGCATTACTATCAACCTAGACCAGCATTACTATCAACCTAGACCAGCATTACTATCAACCTAGACCAGCATTACTATCAACCTAGACCAGCACACACACTTGATCTTTAAGTGGGTGTTTAAAATATTGCTGGTGTGTGTCTTAATCTCCTGTAGCTGTAGACCAAACTGTGTGTGTGTGTGTTTGTTTATTTGTGAGTGTCTGTCTGTCTGCCAGTGAGTAGTCTAGCCTAAACGTCTATTTGTGTCCGGGATTATGTCTACAGGTGGCTGGGTTCCCATTATTCGCCTACCTTTGTGCATGCCAGTGTATTTGTCCTTTATCACCGTCAGCTCGTAGATCTTCCCGAACTGTTCAAAGATCGGTTTGAGATCCTTCTCCTCCAGATTCCGAGGAATCTGCCCCACGAACAGCTTGATCGCATCGGCTTCCTTCATCGAGACACAGCTGGGAGAGCGACAGGCGCTCTGCGGGGTTCGGGGTGAGAAGAGCGGGGTGAGTGCAGAGCAGAGTCGGGGTCCTCTGGAGAGGAGCGACCAGAGCTGGATAGGGTTGGAGGTGAGAAAGAAAAGGAGATGGACATAAAAACAAGATATGTAAATGTATTTTTTTCCACAATATAGGATAATCATTGATACATTTAATTAAACCAAATCAATATTTTGGGATTAATTCTCATATCTTTACAATATTAGGCTATTGACACAAACAATAGCACTCGCGTCTCTCATAAAAACAATTATTCAAATAATGATCAGCCAATCAAAAAATATTACGACATTTAAATGGCAATAAAACAGAAATTTAAATTAAATATCAATAAAACTGATATATTACCTTTAGGAAGTGAGAGTGTGTTCGGAGCCCCTGAGAAAAGGAAAATATATGGTTTAGAGGGGTAGATGAACGCTATAGAGCGGCTGTGAGTGGTTTCTTTGTTTGGCCAGCTGTAGGTTACATACACTCATTGGATGTCAACGTATGGGGGCTCATCTCTTTGTCCGCCCCGGCTCAACATACACACAAAACACACACAAAACACATGCACACAAAAACACAATATGGAACGATGGTTTTAAAAATCCTACCGATTTCAAGAGATCCTTCACTCCACGTTGTAAAATAATCCCCAGAGTAATTTGAGATTATTTTGTTTATTTTTCCACGTTTTGCCGTGGCGTTGTTGTCTTCAGTGCGCGTCTCCCGTTATCCTCCCTCGGGAAAAAGGAGGCTCAATGCGATTCGTCCTCCGGTTTTTGTGCCTATCGCTCCCTCTCCCGGTTTCGAATCGGTAACAGATCAGTGGAGTTGCTGCTCCGGTAAAGGTCTCACGTCTTGGCAAGCGATCATCAGATCACATTTCCCCAACCCGGTGCCTTGGTGATCCGTTATTTGCTCTCTACTCTCGTCACGACTCTTCGTAAATCCGGTAAAGCCAGTCAGTCACTCTCTCAGTACTGCCGTCTGTTAGAATAGTCAAATTTCGGTAGAAAGTCCAGCAATAATTAGGCTACAAGGCTATATTCTTAAAACTATGCAGCAGCCAGCTATTGATAAATACAGCAGTCAATTTATATAGACATTTATAGAATAATAAATATATTAAAATATAATTATTAATATCTAACGTTTCCCTCCCGCGCTACCACTCTTTTCCCTCAGTGTATACTCTACGGTAGCTTTTGACGTCGTCTGGCGGTGTCTCCCCCTCTCCCTCGAGCGGTTGACAGGCTGTGACGTAAAAGGCAGGGACCGTCAAAAACTTTACTCCATCCTTTAAAAGAAAAACCCTTTTATCTTTCGTAGGCGTAGCCTACACCTTTTAATCCTGAAATTAGCATATAGGCAACACTGTGGAATATATATGGACAGCTATTTCAGTTATCAAAACCAGGATTAGTCTACAATTTGTATAAGCGTTTTCAAGCAAGCTCTTTGACTATTTCTACGTTAGTGTCCAGGGTGTGTGTACTCGCGGACGATGCCTGTAGTTCTGGAACGCCGTGCTGCCTATTGTTCTGGCCGCGAGCTCTGGCCGTGGTGCTGAAGCCTGCCATACTACCAGCGCGCGCGAGCGGCGTCACGACTACAGCTGCGCACACAACACACACACGCCAGCCTTGAGGTTGCCCTAATCAGTTCTCTTCTGCATGTTGAACAAAAGCTAAATTCGTAATCATATCCATGATGTGCACACATAGACTAGCCTTATGTGCGAGAGAGCGAAAATAGTGAAGAAGATTGGCCTATACTACAGACTACACGAATCTAACAGTATAGACTACCCTGCTGTGTAGACTAACCTACAATAATAAACTATCGTATCAGCCTATTGAGGGAGGGATCCTCACCGCTCTGATAGCAGACCTCTTCTGTCCATGGTCCTGAACCAAGACATTTACAACCTTCATCAAACTAGGAAGCTTTTTAACTCGTCTTTATTGCTGGTGGGGGTCTCTTTGGTCCATTTCCGCTGTGTGTGTGTTTTTTTCTTCTGCCACCCCCCTCGAGCTCGAGGAGAGGAGTCAGAGAGTTCAGAGTAATTTACTCTGAAAGGTCACCATCTGCCTCCCACCACCTCGTGCCCCCCTCTCCCCGCTTGCTTCCTCACCATTATATATCATCAGTTCACACACGCGTCGCCTATAACAGGCACAAGCCGCTGGACCGCACCTGCGGCCCACCCCGGTGATCTACACAGTATCACTGAGCGTAGCTATAGGCAACGGCAGGAGCATACATGAGAGTCATGCTCGGGCCTCTTCTTTTATGGTGGTGTCAGAACTGGGGTCTTCTCGGTTTCTCTGTGGAGTATGCCTAGGGCTAGGGCTATAATAGGGCGAACGTGCCCCCTATAGACCCTGATTTGTCAGTTTAGAATTTACACCCAGAATGGTGTCGTTTGTTCGTAGAGGAAACAGATTCACGAAGTCGTATTAAGCTTGCATGAGTTATCACAACACAAACTAGTCTATTTTGAACCAGGGAAGACAAGTCGGCTATACCGCCATCTGGCCACTGTTGAGGATATGTACTTCATTCGACTGTACTGTAGATCTCAGTTGACATTTAGGCCTGCTAACTGGGGGAAAGAAAAGTACACAAAATAGAAAAAGGCAAACTATTTTCTGGTTTCAGTTTTTATTCCAAATTAAGTTTGTGATAGCATTTCGCACACACTCGTTTTCCATTTTTCAAAATAATACAAAATCCATATACTTCTCGCAATAACATCTGATCATAAACACTGTTAAGGTAACAACAAAGGGGATTTGCTACAGCTCATCTTAAGAAAAAAATAAATTACATGTATTTTTTATAATAGATAAATTATTATCCTTTTTTTCTCTTTTTAATATAAAACTTTTTGTTTCTACTAAAAACAATTTGAGACATGAAAATGACATTCACAGAGACTCATTCAAGAATACACCCACGGTTGCATCTCACACAAATAAGCAACTACACAGAGACAGGAAGACACACACACACACACACACACACACACACACACACACACACACACACACACACACACACACACACACACACACACACACACACACACACACACACACACACACACACACACACACACACACACACACACACACACACACACACACACACACACACACACACACCATCCTAGGGTAGCAAAATATAATTTGTTCTTAATATGATGACTGAAAAATATGAATACTTTTATGTGAATATATGCATACACTAAGCATGTATGCATAACATTCAAATCATACCATAATATAGGAGATATTTATGTATATTAAGTATATGTTCACACAGAAATATAGACATACAAATACAATATTGACCAACAAATATACACATCGTTCACCTGTGGAGTGTGTGCACGCATCTGCATGATGCATACATAACACACAGTAACATGTTACAAGGCATAGGGGCAATATTCGTTAAAAAATATTTTAAGTCAAAGACAGAACCCTTTTAAACGTTTTCAGTAAAAACACAAAATAGTTAGGTAGATGTTCCTTGCTACTGTCACAATGTGCTCCTTTGGGAGTTAAAGGCCCAGTACAGTCAAAAACATTTCCACACTGAGTTTGGAATAATACTGTGAAAGTGAAAATTATGATAATGCCATTTTAGTGTAAGAGCTGTTTGAAAAGACCACCTGAAATTTCAACCTGTTTTGGTGGGATGGAGTTTTGGCCTGCCTGGTGACATCACCAGTTAGTTAAGAGACCAATAAGAAAAATAGTTTAAACCTCTCTGCCAGTAACAGCTACAGTAGCGTTCAGTTTTTCCCTCCCCACTCCCAGACAGTCCTAGCAAACTTCTTGCTTGAGAAATTCCTATTAGCTAAGAAGCTATTTTTGTTTATTTTTGACCATTTTAATTGAAAACAATCACAGTAAGGTACTTAATTGTTACCTAGAAATTATTTGATATTGAGATAAATACTGCTGCATTGGACCTTTAAGACACAGATTGCTCTTCTGCATATTGTGGCAAATGCATTTGTGAAAATGAATGCATAAATCAATATTTTGTTATTTCAATACCTTGAACATATTGATAGGTCAGATGATACAATTGAAATGTATCAGGTAGTTGCATATTTTCTGTATGTAGGTTCGGTGTAACCTTAGCTGAGACCTGAACACTGGGCTTAGCTCTCAGGGGTAATGCCTTGGCTTTAGTTCAGTGGGCTAACAGTCTTGAGGCACAGGTTGGATACCTGGACAGTCACCAATAGACCATACAGCTGTTTCATTCTACCCCTGCTTGTTTTCAGATTGGGGATGTTCTCAGGTTATGGACATCTCTCTATTATTGTCCTTTAAAAATAGGTAACTTATACTAGGCCACCATTTACATTTTGGTATGTTTCACCAAATGTTGATGATGCTGTATAAACACTGAGGAGACATTTAACATAGGTTTTTGGCATATAGAAAACAAACATAGAAAACATACATCATAGAAACTTCCAGCAGGTTGAGAATGAACACTGCTATCGGGTTATACCTTCTGGGTCCATTTATCCATACTACATAGTATGCATGGACAATACTTCACTTCACACTAAGTAGTATGCAAGTTTGGCTACTGGGACAGAGCGCTGGACCCAGGTCCAGGGTGTACATGCATAATCCATAGCATCTCGTTAGAAATAGAGTGGACATAGAAATCAAATATGTTCCAAATCATGGAGCTCTGTACAATGCCATTGGCACATTTTTACATACGCAGATAACCCATAAAATGTAGGAAATGTAGTAAGTAACAAATTAACTCACATTCCAAAACATCCCTTCTATAACGGCCGTACATCTGTCCCGGAGCACAATTCAATCCCCACTTTATGTGGTAATTTATCCACTCTACCCACTCCATTTCTATGGTCTCATAATTTCTATGGTAACCTGCACGTTGACTTCTAACCCTTAACCCCTCACTCCTGGCTGACCTCGGCTGGAAGCCTGTTATTGGCTGGTCAGTGCCTCTTGGCCCGCTGAGCACTCTGGGTACATGAGGCGCAGCAGGCAGTCTTGTAGTAAGAGTAAACACACAGTCTGGCCTGAACCACCATCACACAGTTATGACGCCGATCCCTGCAGTTCTCATCTACGGAGAGAGTAGAGGAGAGGGGAGGGGAGGGGAGGGGGAAGAGAGAGGAGAGGGGAGGGGGAAGAGAGAGGAGAGGGGAGGGGGAAGAGAGAGGAGAGGGGAGGGGAGGGGAAAGAGAGAGGAGAGGGGAGTGGGAAGAGAGAGAAGAGGGGAGGGGGAAGAGAGAGGAGAGGGGAAGAGAGGAGAGGGGAGGGGGAAGAGAGAGGAGAGGGGAGGGGGAAGAGAGAGGAGAGGGGAAGAGAGGAGAGGGGAGGGGGAAGAGAGAGGAGAGGGGTGTGGGAAGAGAGAGAAGAGGGGAGGGGGAAGAGAGAGGAGAGGGGAAGAGAGGAGAGGGGAGGGGGAAGAGAGAGAAGAGGGGAGGGGGAAGAGAGAGGAGAGGGGAAGAGAGGAGAGGGGAGGGGGAAGAGAGAGAAGAGGGGAGGGGGAAGAGAGAGGAGAGGGGAGGGGGAAGAGAGAGGAGAGGGGAAGAGAGGAGAGGGGAGGGGGAAGAGAGAGAAGAGGGGAGGGGGAAGAGAGAGGAGAGGGGAAGAGAGGAGAGGGGAGGGGGAAGAGAGAGAAGAGGGGAGGGGGAGAAAAAAAAAGAAAGTGGTTAAAATTCAAATAGTACAAGCAACACACACTCACACATACAGCGCATTCACAAAGTACTCACACGCCTTGATTTTTTCCACATTTTGTTACAGCCTGAATTTAAAATGTATTATTTAGATTTTGTGTCACTGATCTACACACAATACCCCATAATGCCATAATGTTTACAAATTAATAATGTCTTGAGTCAAAAGGTATTCAACCCCTTTGTTGTGGCAAGCCTAAATAAGTCCCCATCTCTGTACCCCACACATACAATTATCTGTAAGGTCCCTCCGTCGAGCAGTGAATTTCAAGTACAGATTCAACCACAAAGACCAGGTAGGTTTTCCAATGGTTCTCAAAGAAGTGCACCTATAAAAATCTAACATACTTCAATATCCTTTTGAACATGGTGAAGTTATTAATTACACTTTGGATGGTGTATCAATACACTCAGTCACTACAAAGATAGAGGTGTCCTTCCTAACACAGTTGCTGGAAAGGAAGGAAACCGCTCAGGGCCAATGGTGACTTTAAAACAATTACAGATAGTTGGTTGTGATAGGAGAAAACTGAGGATGGATCAACAATATTGTAGTTACTCCACAATACTAACCTAAATGACAGTGTGTAAAGAAGGAAGCCTGTACAGAATACAAATATTCCAAAACATGCATCCTGTTTGCAATAATATATAAAGTAATACTGCAAAAAATGTCCTGAATACAAAGTGCTATGTTTGGGGCAAATTCAACACAACACATGAGTACCACTCTCCATATTTTGGACTCCCAAGTGGCAGAGTGGTCTAAGACACTGCATCTCAGTGATAGAGGCGTCACTACATACAACCTGGGTCAAATCCAGACTATCACAACCGGCCGTGATTGGGAGTCCCATAGGGCGGCGCACAACTGGCCCAGCGTCGTCCGAGTTTGGCCAGTGTAGGCCGTCATTGTAAATAAGAATTTGCTCTTAACTGACTTGCCTAGTTAAATAAAGGTTACATTTTATATATAGGGAGTTTTTTAGGATAAAAAGAAACAGAATAGAGCTAACCACCAGCAGAATTCTAGAGGAAAACCTGGTTCAGTCTGCTTTACAACAGACACTGGGATACAAACTCACCTTTCTACAGGACAGTTACCTAAAACACAAAGCCAAATGTACACTGGAGTTGCTTACCAAGACGACACTGAGTGGCCTAGTTACAGATTTGACTTAAAATCGTCTTGAAATCTATGGCAAGACTTGAAAACGGCTGTCTAGCAATGATCAACAACCAACTTGACAGAGCATGAAGAATGTTTCAAAGAATAATGGGCAAATATTGTACAATCCAGTTGTGAAAAGCTTTTAGAGACTTACCCAGAAAGACAGCTGTAATCACTGACAAAGTGTATTGACTCATGGGGTTGGATACTTATATAATCAAGATATATTACTGTTTTAATTTCAATAAATACAATTATTATTTTATGCAGTGACAGTATTTTGTGTAGAATGTTGATAATCCCACTTTGTAACACAAAAGGCACTGTAAACAGTCAGAAGGCACTGTAAACATACAGTACACACACACACACACACACCTGCGACCTGTGGACTGCAGGGTATGGTATTGCAGAGCTGCTCCTGATCAGGTTTGGCTGTAAGGGAGCATTCTGGGCTGTGCTGTTTGTCAGGTGTGAGACACCGTACCTCTCTGACCTGTAGCCCCTTACCACAGGAACGAGAGCACTGAGGGTGAGAGATAGAGGAGGAGAGAGACAGGATGGTCAACATCTTTCTCATGATCAACAACCACCTGCAATCCAAGGTTGTAATTATCTTCTCTCCTCCCAGTCTCCTCCCAGTCTCCTCCCAGTCTCCTCCCAGTCTCCCAGTCTCCCAGTCTCCCAGTCTCTCCTCTCCTCTCCTCTCCTCTCCTCTCCTCTCCTCTCCTCTCCTCTCCTCTCCTCTCCTCTCCTCTCCTCTCCTCTCCTCTCCTCTCCTCTCCTCTCCTCTCCTCTCCTCTCCTCTCCTCTCCTCTCCTCTCCTCTCCCCTCCCCTCCCCTCCCCTCCCCTCCCCTCCCTTCCCTCCCCTCCCCTCCCCTCCCCTCCCCTCCCCTCTCCTCTCCTCTCACCAAGCTCCACTCTGTAGTAAACCACTGAGGCTGACATTCTTCCATCGCACACGTCTGCACCGAGGGAGGCTTTTCCAGCTGGGCACACTGGCTGATCAGTGCCACTTTAAAATCTGTCCCCATCTTCTCCACACAGATTATGTCCCTTCGCTGGTTCCATTCCCACATGGAGCGCTACACTGGAGGAGTGAAGAGAAGGAGGAGAGGGAGGAGGGCGAGAAAAGAAGAGTTGAGTGAGGGGAGAGAGAGAGGGAGAGAGAGAGAGAGGGAGGGAGGGAGGGAGGGAGAGAGAGAGAGAGAGAGAGAGAGAGAGAGAGAGAGAGAGAGAGAGAGAGAGAGAGGGAGAGGGAGAGGGAGAGGGAGAGGGAGAGGGATGGAGTGAGAGAAGGCATGTTCTTTTATTCCTATTTATCTGCTATTACAGTACTATGTATTTATTTTTTACATGTCAGTATCTATCCATCCATTCCAATAAAGCATTATTGAATTGAAGGGACTGATTCTATTCGTAAGAGTATTGATCGATGGCTGCCACACCCCCTCCTCTCTCGCTCTTTCCTTACCTGACCCCAGGGGCTGCTGTACCACATGTAGGTGGGAGCACACGGACCCCCGTTACACGCCTTCATGTCCGCCAGTTTGTCCCCCACACACTCTCCTCCCTCTCTCCCTCCACGGGTCAGACACAACACCTCTCTCCTCTGAACCCCTGGACCACATGGGGCTGAACACTGAGAGAAAGGGTGGGGGGGGGGCGAGAGAGAGAGAGAGAGAGAGGGGGATATTAGAGAAGTTGCTTAGTGTATTGATGTAAAATGAGCATGTACCGTGTGTCTGTGTCTGTGTCTGTGTGTGGTACTCACAGTGTTGGACCAGCCAGTGAAGTACCAGTTGGTTACACAGGGCCCCATGTGACAGTCCTCACTTCCTTGTGGGCGGAACCTGGCGATACACTCCTCGTCATTCACCACGCTGCCATGGTCACTGACACAGCGGACATTACGAGTTCTCTTCCCAATGCCACAGTCCACTGAGCACTGTTGAAATGACAATGTTAGGAAAATCTACAATAGGACAAAGACATTGGAGAACAGAATGGAACACATTCTATAGACGTAACCAATGGATACACACATTCTCATAAAATGTCAAACTAAACACACACATACAGCATTCCCCAGTGTGAATATTAACATGCCCCCCTGGCACACCCTCTCTATACTCACAGAGCTCCAATTGGACCCTATCTCCCAGTGTGAGCAGAGTTGTAGCTGGCAGGACTGGGTGAGGTCAGGTGGGGTTAGGTTGGAGCAGCGTTGTGGGTGAACCATTGTGGAACGGTTCCCAAAGCTCTGTCTGCACTGAAGCTGTCTCTGCTGTACTCCCATACCACACGAAACACTGCACTCTGACCACGAGCTGGCCTCGAAGCTGCACACACACAGATACACAGACACACAGAAACACAGACACACAAAGACACACAAAGACACACACACGCAGAGGAGAGAGAGATGAGGACAGGGTTAATACATATACAGTTGAAGTCAGAAGTTTACATACACCTTAGCCAAATACATTTAAACTCAGTTTTTCACAATTCCTGACATTTAATCCTAGTAAAAATGTCCCGTCTTAGGTCAGTTAGGATCTCCACTTTATTTTAAGAATGTGAAATGCCAGAATAATAGTAGAGAGAATGATTTATTTCAGCTTTTATTTCTTTCATCACATTCCCAGTGGATCAGAAGTTTACATACACTCAATTAGTATTTGGTAGCATTGCCTTTAAATTGTTTAACTTGGGTCAAACGTTTCGGGTAGCCTTCCACAAGCTTCCCACAATAAGTTGGGTGAATTTTGTCCCATTCCTCCTGACAGAACTGGTGTAACTGAGTCAGGTTTGCAGGCCTCCTTGCTCGCACACGCTTTTTCAGTTCTGCCCACAAATTTTCTATAGGATTGAGGTCAGGGCTTTGTGATGGCCAATACCTTGACTTTGTTGTCCTTAAGCCATTTTGCCACAACTTTGGAAGTACGCTTGGGGTCATTGTCAATTTGGAAGACCCATTTGCAACCAAACTTTAACTTCCTGACTGATGTCTTGAGACGTTGCTTCAATATATCCACATCATTTTCCTTCCTCATGATGCCATCTATTTTGTGAAGTGCACCAGTGGCTTCTTCCTTGCTGAGCGGCCTTTCAGATTATGTCAATACAGGACTCGTTTTACTGTGGATATAGATACTTTTGTACCCGTTTCCTCCAGCATCTTCACAGGGTCCTTTGCTGTTGTTCTGGGATTGATTTGCACTTTTCGCACCAAAGTGCATTCATCACTAGGAGACAGAACGCATCTCCTTCCTGAGCGGTATGACAGCTGCGTGGTCCCATGGTGTTTATACCTGCGTACTATTGTTTGTAGAGATGAACGTGGTACCTTCAGGCATTTGGAAATCCCAAGGATGAATCAGACTTGTGGAGGTCTACGATTTCTTTTCTGAGGTCTTGGCTGATTTCTTTAGATTTTCCCATGATGTCGAGCAAAGAAGCACTGAGTTTGAAGGTAGGCCTTGAAATACATCCACAGGTACACCCCCAATTGACTCAAATGACATGACATAATTTTCTGGAATTTTCCAAGCTGTTTAAAGGCACAGTCAACTTAGTGTACAGTATGTAAACTTCTGACCCACTGGAATTGTGATATAGTGAATAATAAGTGAAATAATCTGTCTGTAAGCAATTTCTGGAAGAATAACTTGTGTCATGCGCAAAGTAGATGTCCTAACCGACTTGCCATAACTATAGTTTGTTAACATGAAATCTGTAGAGTGGTTGAAAAATGTGTTTTAATGACTTCAACCTAAGTGTATGTAAACTTCCGACTTCAACAGTATATATACTATACACTATGCTTATTGCTTATGGTTGTTCATTGATCCACACACTCACAATGCTGGGCAGGAGTGTGTGTTACAGGGCTCCTCCTCGGGGGCGAGTCTTGCTGCTGAGTCACACTTCCTGTCTGGGACTTCCTCGTCAGTATGGCGGTTAATACACAGGATCGCCCTATACTGGGACCCTGAAACACATCATCATTACCACCACCACCATCATCATCATCATCACCACCACCATCATCATCATCATCATCATCATCATTACCACCACATCATCATCATCATCACCACCACCACCATCATCATCATCATCATCATCATCACCACCATCATCATCATCATCACCATCAGTACCCTGTAATGCAGGGTTCCTCGACTGAGGAATTTGGCCCATAGCGATTTTATTTGCCTGACCCCCGCAAAGTTTTCTTTACAGTCTTCTATTGTTGAACATAGAAGACTGTAAAAACACCAGAAAATCAGCTCCAAGTGATTTACATTTTGGAAATCTGTTCCAAAGTATTCCCATGCAAAACAGAAAGATACTGCATATGTGATTTTATGCAAATAAGCAAGGTTTGAAATTATTATGTTTTAGTCCAATATAATATTTGTTAGGCTTCTTTTGGTCAATTTGCAGTCTAAACATTATTTGTAATTATGTTCCGGCCCCCTGACCATCCGCTCAAGAAAAAATGGTCCCAGAGCTGAATCTAGTTGATGATCCCCGCTGTACTGGGAGCCTGTTGGGAAAGTTTTAGGACGTGTTCGAGTGGATCACTTTAGTCAAGTCGGTGACCAGATCACCGCCTTTCAAAGTGTGTTGTATTATTGGGATAAAAATGGTCAGACTTGAGCCTACATTTTAACTGCATGAACTTTACAACAACTATACGTGATCAAAGGTCATGAAGTTTCGACTGCAGTGACTTAAATCTTCTGCAGTTGCTCCACGCGTGAACAGGACCAAAGACGTGACTGAAACAGGAAGCAACTTCGCCACGATCAAAGATGATATATTATGTTGACAAAATTAAAATACATGTCCTCAATGATTTGAAGGCAGGCGAGCCCAGGTGGGACCATTATATGACAGGGCAGATACGTGTGTGAACAACAGGCACAACTAACTTGTTTTTCTCAAAGTTGCCGGAAGGCCACGTGCATCCACTTATATCAGTACATTTGTAACAGCCTGAACATTATGAAACTTCTATTCTATAAAATAAGCCTCACTTAATTCGACACGCTCTCATAGAGCTCCATACAAAAAAGGGCTTATCTCATGTGGACTGATTTTGGGCAGAGTAAATTCTCTCGCTTCACCTTTTCCTCTCTGCCGTGATTCATATGTATACAGTGGACATGTACAAATGTATGTGATATTTGAGTCTCTCTCTCCCCAATTGATAGTGCAATTTACACACATATATTTACAGTTAGTGAGTGTGTGATATGGGGTTGGAGACATGTTTATTGACAAAGAAAAGCTTTTATAAACAATGAACACTGCCATGTTGCACTGAGCCTTGCCGTTGGAAAACTACATCAGTGTCCGATTTTCTGCTGTAGCAGATGCACCTTCCCGACCTCACTCCTCGTCGGTTGGCATTCTCACAGCTCTAAGGAAATCACTGTTTCATTTCAACAGTGTTCCACTTCCCTTTAATAACCACAAGGGGGAGATGTAACACAGTAAGCCCCAGTGTAGTATGATTAAGTTGTTGCCATTAGATACTGATCTAAGGCCAGTTTTGTGTTTTCTCTCCATTTTGCTGAACCTAGAACTGTATCAGTAGGCAACTTCTACACACAGCGAACAATGATTATAGACACAGACATGCACGTGCATGCCCGAACACACACAGTCCAAGTCTTTTTGCACTCTGACCTTTGCCACAGGACGCAGTACACTCAGTGAGCCCGCCCCTCCTCCATACGAAGGGTGACTGGGTGTCGAGGGGCAGGTCAGTACGAGGTGGGATTCGAGCATTCCGATTGGGTACCGAGCCTCGTTGGCGGGAGCTTTCAGCTGTCCATCTGTCTGCGGAAGAAGAGGAGGAGGAGGAGGATGCAGAGGAGACGGAGGGAGGAGGGATAGGGTCTTCCACTGTTACAATGAGAGAACCTGAGAGAGAGAGAGAGAGAGAGAGAGAGAGTTGGATAGAGATACAGGGAACAAGGAAGGGAAGAAATAAAAGAAAGAGAGTGAATCACTTGTTACAGCTGATGATATTGTCACGATTGGGTGTATGGAGAGACCAAGACGCAGCGCAGGGATTATAGTAGTTTGACATATTTTATTTGTTATACTATGTATAGCCCAGAAAGTAATGCGATGTATAACAAACACAAAAATGACGAACTACAAAACGAAACCAAAACACGAATTCCACACGTTACGTTAAAACAAAAACACGATATTTTAAACGTAACAAAAAGCACACTTACTTCACCGTGACTGCGACATATAACGATATCGATAACAACCCACACCAAAGTGAAGGACAGACTCAACATATATGGGATCCCTAATTAGAGACAATGCGGTGCAGCTGCCTCTAATTAGGGATCCAACCCAAACCCGACACAGAAACAGAAAAGAAAGACACTGTCAGACTCTGACCATAGCTACCTAGAGAAGCAAATAGGCTTCTCTATGGCCAGAGCCTGACAGATATATAAATTATGTCATGGTCACGAGAGGTTTTTAGTTCCAGACACACCCTTTCACTTCTCTCACCCCTCTTACTCCCCTTCCCCTAACCTCTCTCTCGCCAAACATTTCTCCCCCTCACCCCTAGCCTTCAATTCCCTCCCTCTTCTTCTCTCACCCTTCTTCCCTCACCCCCCTTCTCTCACCCCTAACCCTCTCACTCCTCCCCTCACCCGTCCTCACCCCCGGTCACACCCATACATTTAAAATGCACTACTCAGACTCACTGTCTGCAGTCTGGCTTGGATTAGTTCTATTTACTGTCAATTACATCTAG
>CM042416.1:12800946-12828446 GCA_023634145.1 Thymallus thymallus
TCTCTCTCAACATAGATATACAGCCTCCGTCCACATAGATCAGCCCTACCCTGACCATGACTCTCTCTCAAAATAGCTATACGGCCTCAGTCCACACTACCCTTACCATTACTCTCATCATAGATATTCAGCCTCCAGCCTCTCTAACATGCTATGTTATGTCAGCAGAGGGACTGTAGCCAACCGATACACACACACACGCACACACACACTAGCACATGGTAGTTTTCCCAGACACACACACACGCATGCACACATATGCATTAATCTGAGAACAGTGACAAATTGTTGATGATATAATTCTACAGCTGTCTCTCTCTCTCTCTCTCTCTCTCTCTCTCTCTCTCTCTCTCTCTCTCTCTCTCTCTCTCTCTCTCTCCTCTCTCTCTCTCTTTAATCTCTCTCTCCCTTCTCTCTCCCCCTCCTCTCTCTCTCTCTCCCCCTCGTCTCATACTCTCTAAATCCTCTCTCCCTCCTCTCTCTCTCTCCCTCCTCTCTCTCTCCTATCTCCTCTCTCTCCTATCTCCTCTCTCTCTCCTATCTCCTCTCTCTCTCTCCTATCTCTCCCTCCTCTCTCCTATCTCCTCTCTCTCTCTCCTCTCTCTTGCTTTCTCTCTCCCTCATCTCTCTCCTTCTTCTCTCTCTCCCTCCTCTCTCTCTCCCTCCTCTCTCTCTCCCTCCTCTCTCTCTCTCCCATCTCTCTCCCTCCTCTCTCTCGTTCCTTTCTCTCCCTCCACTCTATCTCTCCCCCTCCTCTCTCTCCCTCCTCTCTCTCCCCTCCTCTCTCACTCTCTCCCTCCTCTCTTTCCTCTCTCTCTCTCTCCCTCCTCTCTCTCTCTCTCTCTCTCCCTCCCTCCTCTCTCTCTCTCTCCCCTCATTCCTTTTTTCCCTTCACTCACCTAATCCCTCTGTTTTTAATTGTCCTCTCTCTCTCTCTTTTCCCCCATTTCTCATTCTTTCTTTTATTTTCTCTGTCTTTCCCTATATCTCTGTTTACAGTTGTCTCCTTCTCCCTCCCTCTAGTTCGGTCCCAAAACACTACTACTACTACTCAGTCACACACATTCTAACACTCTCACATTCTAACACTCTCTCACATTCTATCACTGTCTCACGTTATCTCTTGTCCCACTCTCCTTCTCTCTCCTGCCCTCCTTCTCGCTGTCTTTTTCTCTCAGTAGGAATCTCTCTGCTCAGTCAGTGATGGGAGGAGAAGCTTGGCAGGAGAAAGAAAATGAACGAGGGATGAAGAGGAAAAACTGAGGAGAGAATGTTTGTGAGAACAAGGACATATCGAGTTTTCATCCTCTTCCTGTCTCTCTCTCTCTCTTTCTCCCTCTCTCTCCTTCTCTCTCTCTCCCATCTCTTTCTCCCTCTCTCTCTCTCCCTCTCCTTGTCCCTCCCTCCCTCCCTCCCTCCCTCCCTCCCTCCCTCTCTCCTTCTTTCTCCTCTCTTTTTACACTGCCCTTCCTCATATATCTGGTTCCACCAATCAAAATGTGAGTTGCAGTGGATTGGGCAGGCCAGGGGAGGCTTGTCAAACACCTAAACAATGTCCTAATTAGACAATCATACACATGAAAACGCACACACAAACACACACACACACACACACACACACACACACACACACACACATAAATGGGCTCGCACAAGTGTGTGTGTCTGTGGATGTTTGTATGCGTGCATTCATGTGTGTGTGTGTGTGTGTGTGTGTGTGTGTGTGTGTGTGTAACTTACCCTCAGTGAAAGGTTCCCAATTGTACAGTCTGCCCATAAACTCCTGGTTGTTGAAGGAAGCACACTGCACTGCTCTGGAGCCTGCACCTCCTACACATACCTGACAGACAGAGGGGGAGAGAGAGGGAGGGCGGGAGGGAGGGAGGGAGGGAGGGGGAGGGACAAACACATGTCAGTACTGTATACCCCAATTATTGACAATTGAGGCTACAATACCATGCCTTTAACCTAACACTCTATAACAATTTATAGTGTACATATTCAGCCATTCACTCATACTATGCAATGCGTTTCTATAGCTTTTTGCATTCCAGACTTCGTGTATTTTTATACTTTTTCATACTGCCACACTATGTATCATGTATCGTGTATCTGTCTTTTTTGTATTTCGTTTTGGCATTTTGCACCTGTCCTGTGTTTTTCATAGCTGCTTGACAAATAAATGTATATGTACAGTGGGGAGAACAAGTATTTGATACACTGCCGATTTTGCAGGTTTTCCCACTTACAAAGCATGTAGAAGTCTGTAATTTTTATCATAGGTACTCTTCAACTGTGACGGAATCTAAAATCCAGAAAATCACATTGTATGATTTTTAAGTAATTAATTTGCATTTTATTGCATGACATAAGTATTTGATACATCAGAAAAGCAGAACTTAATATTTGGTACAGAAACCTTTGTTTGCAATTACAGAGATCATACGTTTCCTGTAGTTCTTGACCAGGTTTGCACACACTGCAGCAGGGATTTTGGACCACTCCTCCATACAGACCTTCTCCAGATCCTTCAGGTTTCGGGGCTTTCGCTGGGCAATACGGACTTTCAGCTCCCTCCAAAGATTTTCTATTGGGTTCAGGTCTGGAGACTGGCTAGGCCACTCCAGGACTTTGAGATGCTTCTTACGGAGCCACTCCTTAGTTGCCCTGGCTGTGTGTTTCGGGTCGTTGTCATGCTGGAAGACCCAGCCACGACCCATCTTCAATGCTCTTACTGAGGGAAGGAGGTTGTTGGCCAAGATCTCTCGATACATGGCCCCATCCATCCTCCCCTCAATACGGTGCAGTCGTCCTGTTCCCTTTGCAGAAAAGCATCCCCAAAGAATGATGTTTCCACCTCCATGCTTCACGGTTGGGATGGTGTTCTTGGGGTTGTACTCATCCTTCTTCTTCCTCCAAACATGGCGAGTGGGGTTTAGACCAAAAAGCTCTATTTTTGTCTCATCAGAACATATGACCTTCTCCCATTCCTCCTCTGGATCATCCAGATGGTCATTGGCAAACTTCAGACGGGCCTGGACATGCTCTGGCTTGAGCAGGGGGACCTTGCGTGCGCTGCAGGATTTTAATCCATGACGGCGTAGTGTGTTACTAATGGTTTTCTTTGAGACTGTGGTCCCAGCTCTCTTCAGGTCATTGACCAGGTCCTGCCGTGTAGTTCTGGGCTGATCCCTCACCTTCCTCATGATCATTGATGCCCCACGAGGTGAGATCTTGCATGGTGCCCCAGACCGAGGGAGATTGACCGTCATCTTGAACTTCTTCCATTTTCTAATAATTGCGCCAACAGTTGTTGCCTTCTCACCAAGCTGCTTGCCTATTGTCCTGTAGCCCATCCCAGCCTTGTGCAGGTCTACAATTTTATCCCTGATGTCCTTACACATCTCTCTGGTCTTGGCCATTGTGGAGAGGTTAGAGTCTGTTTGATTGAGTGTGTGGACAGGTGTCTTTTATACAGGTAACGAGTTCAAACAGGTGCAGTTAATACAGGTAATGAGTGGAGAACAGGAGGGCTTCTTAAAGAAAAACTAACAGGTCTGTGAGAGCCGGAATTCTTACTGGTTGGTAGGTGATCAAATACTTATGTCATGCAATAAAATGCAAATTAGTTATTTAAAAATCATACAATGTGATTTTCTGGATTTTTCTTTTAGATTCCGTCACTCACAGTTGAAGTGTACCTATGATAAAAATTACAGACCTCTACATGCTTTGTAAGTGGGAAAACCTGCAAAATCGGCAGTGTATCAAATACTTGTTCTCCCCACTGTACATATACATTTATTTGTCAAGCAGCTATGAAAAACACAGGACATGTGCAAAATGCCAAAACGAAATACAAAAAAGACAGATACACGATACATGATAGATAGTGTGGCAGTATGAAAAAGTATAAAAATACACAAAGTCTGGAATGCAAAAAGTGTATCAAATACTTGTTCTCCCCACTGTCGTTCTGCCCCTGAACAAGGCAGTTAACCCACTGTTCCTAGGCCGTCATTGAAAATAATAATTTGTTCTTAACTGACTTGCCTAGTGGATGGATGAAAAGAAAAGGGAGAGAGGTTGAAAAAGAGAGGAAAATGAAGAGATTTGATGGACAGAGGAGAGAGAGTCGTACAAATGAAGAGATATGATGGACAGAAGAGGGCAAGCATAAAGGGAGAGAGGTATTAGCCAGACACAGACACACAAACACTCAGCCACAGACACACACACCATCATCTCAGGATCTCTCTGACATTAAGCAGCATATGGAAATAATAGACTCTCTGGGATCAGATACACACACACACATAAATCCATCCAGCTTTTCTATCCAATACTGAGGTGTGTGTGTGTGTGTCTATGCACGTGCGAGTGAGGCCCATAGAGAACAACTGGAGACAGATTGAGCATTCTAAGGGGAGCAAGGAGAGTGAAACTGCAGATGGACGTCTAACCCTTCACACCTGATGTATTACTCCAATACAGGCCTATTGAGGATCATAGTACTGACTTTAACTTAACCCCAGAGGGACACACACAGGGCAGAAGGAGTTCAGTTACTAAATGACCTTACTTACTCACACTGTTAATGCTATAAATGCCTAAAGCCTTCCGTATGCTTCGGTTCGGCCTTCACCTAGCCAAGAACCGAACGTGTGCTCGCATACCCCCACAAAAGGCTTTCACTTGAAAAACTAGAAAAAGCTGATGACTCAACAAAAAATATCTCCTCTTTTTTGTAGAGAAGATCTGAGTCGCGCAATTTTACATCTAACTAAGATGTTTGGTAGAGTAATTCTCAAGTGAAAACATGTCTCTCGTTGAATGACAATAAACACTTGAAGAATCCCTACTGCTGACCACTTTGGATACCGACTTCGGCTTGCCTCAAGAAAATGTATTGTGTGCACAAACAGCTGTTAAAACCCTTGACGAACAACAATGTCATCATAATATATGCACAAACTGTTCCACACACACACACACAGACAGACAGACAGACAGACAGACAGACAGACAGACAGACAGACAGACAGACAGACAGACAGACACACACACACACACACACATACACATACAAGCCCCCAATATGTGACCAGATACCCCTTCCTGTGGCCCAACTTTGAGGGGAAATGCAACTTATATATTAAATACCCACCATATTAATAATTGTACATGTGTGAAATAGGACAAATATAATAATACATATATTAAATACCCACCTTTTTTTTTTATTACCTGTCTCCACCTTACTTTCTCTCTCTTTCTTCCTCTCTCTTTATTCCTCTATCTCCTTCTTTCTTCCCCTCTCCCTCCCTCTCTTTCTTTCTCTCTCCCTCTCTCTCCTTCTTCCAGTCACACAGCTGTCACCAACAGCTGGGAAGTTTAAAAAGACACTCTACTCATCTGGACAGAGTCAAATGAACACACACTCACAGACACATACGCACAAACACACTCACACACATACACACTCACACACATACGCACAAACATACTCACACACACATACGCACAAACACACTGACATACGCACTCACACACACTCACACACACATACGCACAAACACACTCACATACGCACTCACACACGCACAAACACACACTCACACACACATACACACGTACACCCCAGTTTTAAAACAGAACCGTGACTGTTTGTGTCAATGAGAGAATGTGTGGAAAATACATTCAAAAGGTCCACACAATGGATTTTGTGTGCTTCAGTGTGTGTGTGTGTGTGTGTGTGGTGTGTGTGTGTGTGTGTGTGTGTGTGTGTGTGTGTGTGTGTGTGTGTGTGTGTGTGTGTGTGTGTGTGTGTGTGTGTGTGTGTGTGTGTGTGTGTGTGTGTGTGTGTGTGTGTGTGTGTGTGTGTGTGTGTGTGTGAGTGATTGTAAACAGTGAATAGACCACCCTGGGAGGCTGTTTGTGATAGGTGGACAAGGTCAAGAGGGGAGGGAAAGCAGTAAAGAAAAGCGATTGGAGGAGAAGAGCCTAATAGATAGATGGAGGCTAGAGAAACAGTTTGTTGTGTGTGTCGTCATGCATGTGTTACTGTCTAGGCACTGCAGGCAGGAGTTACAAGGTTCTCTTCTTAAAGAGTTCAGTGTGTGTAAAACAGAGGGAGGCTAAGTGACTGAATATGGAGGGAGGGAGGGAGGGAGGGAGGGAGGGAGGGATGGAGGGAGGGAGGGAGGGAGGGAGGGAGGGATGGAGGGAGGGAGGGAGGGAGGGAGGGAGGGAGGGAGGGAGGGAGGGAGGGAGGGAGGTGTGTGCTTGTGTAGGCAGGGTTATAGGTTTCTCTATATCTACATTGCTTGGGAGAGTCTGACTACGGGGGTGAATGGAGAGATGGAGAGTCTGACTACGGGGGTGAATGGACAGATGGAGAGTCTGACTACGGGGGTGAATGGACAGATAGAGAGTCTGACTACGGGGAGGAGAGAAAGAGAAAGCGAGAGTGAGAGTTTTGTGACCGTATTGAAACTGAAGAAAATGGAGAAAGAGAGGCGATAAAGAGAGAGAGAGTAAAGAGAAGGTATGTTTTACTACTGGGGGAGGAGTGAGGAGAGGAGGTTAAAGGGGAGAGAGAGAGAAAGAGAGAGTCATAGCTACTGAATAGACCTGTGATAAAGTGTGCTGTGATTTAGAGCTGGCAAAGGGGGAAGATAGGGGGAGAGAGGTGTGTGTGTGAATAGGTAGAAGAAAGAGAGAGTCGATGCATGGCAGTAGTTGTGTGAGCAAATGAAAGACAGAGGGAGTAAGTGTTGTTATGAGTCCAGAGGGAGTTACTGGTGTGTTTTACTGGAGGGAAGGAGGGAGTTACTGGAGGGGAGAGGGAGTTACAGGAGGGGAGGAAGGAGTTACTGGTGTGTTTTACTGGAGGGGAGGAAGGAGTTACTGGAGGGGAGGAGGGAGTTACTGGTGTGTTTTACTGGAGGGAAGGAGGGAGTTACTGGAGGGGAGGAGGGAGTTACTGGTGTGTTTTACTGGAGGGGAGGAAGGAGTTACAGGAGGGTAGGAGGGAGTTACAGGAGGGTGGAGGGAGTTACAGGAGGGGAGGAAGGAGTTACTGGTGTGTTTTACTGGAGGGGAGGAAGGAGTTACAGGAGGGTAGGAGGGAGTTACAGGAGGGTGGAGGGAGTTACAGGAGGGGAGGAAGGAGTTACTGGTGTGTTTTACTGGAGGGGCGGAAGGAGTTACAGAAGGGTAGGAGGGAGTTACAGGAGGGTAGGAGTTAGTTACTGGTGTGTTTTACTGGAAGGAAGGAGGGAGTTACAGGTGTGTTTTACTGGAAGGGAGGAGGGAGTTACAAGTGTGTTTTACTGGAAGGAAGGAGGAAGTTAAAGGTGTGTTTTACTGGAAGGGAGGAGGGAGTTACAGGTGTGTTTTACTGGAGGGGAGGAGGGAGTTACAGGAGGGAAGAGGGAGTTACAGGAGGGGGGGAGGGCGTTACTGGTGTGTTTTACTGGAGGGGAGGAGGGAGTTACAGGGGGGGAGGAGGGAGTTACAGGTGTGTTTTACTGGAGGGGAGGAAGGAGTTACAGGAGGGTATGAGTTAGTTACTGGTGTGTTTTACTGGAAGGAAGGAGGGAGTTACAGATGTGTTTTACTGGAAGGGAGGAGGAGTTACAGGTGTGTTTTACTGGAAGGGAGGAGGGAGTTACAGGTGTGTTTTACTGGAGGGGAGGAGGGAGTTACAGGTGTGCTTTACTGGAAGGGAGGTGGGGAGAAGGAGAGAGGAGGGGAGAGGAGGGTCTGTCGGTCTGTCTGTCTGTCTGTCTGTCTGTCTGTCTGTCTGTCTGTCTGTCTGTCTGTCTGTCTGTAATGATTATGGCCATTAGTGAGAGGGGAAAACAACCAGGGTCTCCCTTCCCGAGGCCCAGGGGCTTTGTACTACTGAGGTCTACTCTTATTGCCACATCAGTGGAGGCTGCTGAGGGGAGGACGGCTCATAGTAATGGCTGGAATGGAGTTAATGGAATGGTATCAAACATGTGGTTTCCAGGTGGTTGATACCATTCCGCTGACTACATTCCAGCCATTACTGTGAGCCGTCCTCCCTTCAGAGCCTCCACTGTGCCACACAGTACAGAGGACAGAGAGGACGCCCACACTGACAGACCAATCAACTGCACTTATACAAACACAGACGGAAAAACCCTATTGGAATGCCCAAAACAGCAAAACACACAAACCCCCACACAAATGCTAAGTCTTGATAGCACAGAACACTCTAGTGTGAAAGCTGTTGTTGAAAACACACACACACCCTCCTGGGTGAGCCCAAATTAAATCCTGAGGGGAACAGAAGTTCCTGGGAACCTTCCTCTGTAGCTGTGTTCCACACGGATCATCCAGTTGACGGAACCACCAGGGAATATCCCTAGTCCTCTCAGCCTGTACCGGTCCTCATATCACTAAACAGCTGTACATATCAACTCATGAATACACACAGAAACACACAAGCACACACACTCACACACAACACACATACACTCCCAGGTGTGTGTGTGTATGTGTAATCTGTTGGTCAGCTTCCTAACTGAGCAACAGTTCAGACTTGTCTTCTGACCTGGCTAATAATAAAGCATGTTTTCCTGTCCTAGCCCAGCCTGTAGCTTTGACCTATAACCCTGAGACATGGACATGGATGTAGACTCCAATGACACCACAGTTAGTCTCCAGCCATAGGGGTCTCCAGCCATGTCTCAGAGTTAACCTTGACCCAGGAAGAGGAAGCTTAGCCTCCATGTGATAAACACTACAATAGACTCTCATACATCACTGCACAGGAAACAAGCTTTCTGTCCACCACCTCCCAAGATAGGACGACCCACTTTATCAGGTCATCACAGTGAAACAGATCTATATTGAGACATACTCACTAGAAGGATAAGATAGAATAGGATAGAATAGAATAATGTGAAATTGACATTTTCTATTTCTCTGAACGCTTCATAAACACACATTGGCACACACAGGAGTTTGGATGCAGCACAGGGTCCCAAGGACACCGCTGCCCCTGGAGCTATTTTGAAGGGACCCAGAAGAAGACTAACTTAGTCAGTACGGATAGGCTGATAATAATTGTTGTGTGTGTGTGTGTGTGTGTGTGTGTGTGTGTGTGTGTGTGTGTGTGTGTGTGTGTGTGTGTGTGTGTGTCCTACCCAGCACATCTGGGTCTGTTCAGGACTTCATAACTACTCTAAACAATAATAAGTTTGTCATCACTGGCCTTTTCAGAGAACAATACTGCCATTATCTCAGCCAAGAGAGAGGGCATGATACGTCTCTCTCAACATCCATCTCTGTGTGTGAATCCGTTACCATGATAATTCTATGCTCTGGCTGTTCAGGCAGTACATACCAGGAGAGTTATTGTTGCTTCAACTACATCATATGATACATTTGACAGTTCTTGGATCAGGCTGTAAATCAGGGGGGATGAAGTTGCCTCCAGAAACTGACCTAAGGTCAGTGATTTAGGGAGGGTAAGCTGATCCCAGATCTGTGCCTAGTGGCAACTTCTACCAGCAGTGTAAATCGAGCAGTACTTATCTTAGACCATACAGTAAATTGAACTGCTCTTAATATAGATCCTGTCATATATCTCTCATTATAGCACTCTCTGTGGACTAAGCTGACTGTTCTAGATGCAGTCATACAGTATAGTATAGTATATATATGGACACCTGCTCGTCAAACATCTCATTCCAATATCATGGGCATCAAGTATGGAGTTGGTCCCCCCTTTGCTACTATAACAGCCTCCTGGGAAGGCTTTGCACTAGATGTTGGAACATTGCTGCAGGGACTTACTTCCATTCAGCCACAAGAGCATTAGTGAGGTTGGGTACTGATGTTGGGCGATTAGGCCTGGCTCGCAGTCGGCGTTCCAATTCATGCCAAAGGTGTTCGATGGGGTTGAGGTCAGGCCTCTGTGCAGGCCAGTCAAGTTCTTCTACACCAATCCCGACAAACCATTTCTGTACGGACCTCGCTTTGTGCACCGGGAATTGTCATGCTGAAACAGGAAAGGGCCTTACACTAACTGTTGCCACAAAGTTGGAAGAACAGAATCAGTCCCGTTCTGTGAGCTTTTGTGGCCTACCACTTCCCTGCTGAGCCGTTGTTGCTCCTAGACGTTTCCACTTAACAATAAAAGCACTTACAGTTGACCGGGGCAGCTTTAGCAGGGCAGAAATTTTACGAACTGACTTGTTGGAAAAGTGGCATCATATGACTGTGCCACATTGAAAGTCACTGAGCTCTTCAGTAAGGTCATTCTACTGTCAATGTTTGTCTATGGAGATTGCATGGCGGTGTGCTCCGTTTTAAACACTTGTCAGCAACGGGTATGGCTGAAATAGCCGAATCCACTAATTTGAACGGGTGTCCACATACATTTGTATATATAGTGTATATTAGCTAGATAAGGCCTTGGTGCATGTTGTGTGGAGGTATGTTGTGTAAATATTGACTCAGTGTTGAGAAAGAGAGCAAGGGAAAGAATGAAAGAGAGAGAAGACAGAGAGAGGGAGTGTGAGAGAGAGAAAGGAAGAGGTGTAGCCTTTCTTAATAGCTTCTTTCAATCAGAAGTCTGGTCAAAGTGTACTCCTCTCACTTTTTCTCCTTCACTCTCCACATTCCACACTTTCCTCTCTCTCTTTCTCTCTCTTCCTAAAACCTCTCCTCTTCTTACACACACACACACAGGCGCACCATGCACACTCTCTCTCTCTCTCTCTCTCTCTCTCTCTCTCTCTCACTCTCGCTCTCTCTTTCTCTTTTTCTTTCTCTTTCTCTCTCTCTATCGCGCTCTCTATCTTTCACTCTCTCTCGCTCTCTCTTTCTCACAATTCAATTCAATTTAAGGGGCTTTATTGTCATGGGAAACATGTTTACATTGCCAAAGCAAGTGAATTAGATAATAAACTATAGTGAAATAAACAATAAAAAGTGAACAGTAAATATTACACTCACACAAGTTCCAAAAGAATAAAGACATTTAAAGTGTAATATTATGTCTATAAACAGGGTTGTAACAATGTGCAAATAGTTAAAGTACAAAAGGGAAAATAAATAAACAGAAATATAGGTTGTCACAAAACACTGTGGTATTTCACACAATAGATATGGGAGTTTATCAAAATTAGATTTGTTTTTTAATTCTTTGTGGATCTGTGTAATCTGAGGGAAATATGTGTCTCTAATATGGTCATACATTTGGCAGGAGGTTAGGAAGTGCAGCTCAATAGCAAGTCTGTACATAGTCAAAGCTTCCCCTAAGTTTGGGTCGCTCTGTTTTGTTGTTAATTCTTTCCAATGTGTCAAGTAATTGTCTTTTTGTTTTCTCATGATTTGGTTGGGTCTAATTGTGTTGCTGTCCAGGACCAGTTTGCTTATGACTCTTCTCCAGGTTAATCTCTCTGTAGGTGATGGCTTTGTTACGGAAGGTTTGGGAATTGCTTCCTTTTAGGTGGTTGTAGAATTTAACGGCTATTTTCTGAATTTTGATAATTAGCGGGTATTGGCGTAATTCTGCTCTGAATGCATTATTTGGTGTTTTACATTGTACATGGAGGATATTTTTGCAGAATTCTGCATGCAGAGTCTCAATTTGGTGTTTGTCCCATTTTCTGAATTCTTGGTTGGTGAACGGACCCCAGACCTCACAACCATAAAGGGCAATGGGTTCTATAACTGATTCAAGTATTTTTGCCAGATCCTAATTGGCATGTCAAATGTTATGTTCCTTTTCTCTGTCTCTATCTGTCCGTCTCTCTCTCTCTCTCTGTCTCTCTCTGTCTTTCTTTGTCTGTCTGTCTGTCTGTCTGTCTGTCTGTCTGTCTGTCTGTCTGTCTGTCTGTCTGTCTGTCTGTCTGTCTGTCTGTCTGTCTGTCTGTCTGTCTGTCTGTCTGTCTGTCTGTCTGTCTGTCTGTCTGTCTGTCTGTCTCTCTCTCTCTCTCTCTCTCTGTCTCTCTTTGTCTGTCTCTCTCTCTAGCTATATTCCCCATTAACCCTCGCAACTTTCTGACCCCTTTCTCTGACCTTCTACAACAAGTGCTATCTAGAACCTAAAAGGGTTCTTTGGCTGTCCCATAGGAGAACCCTTTTGAAGAACTCTTTTTGGTTCCAGGTAGAACCCTTTTTGGTTCGAAGTTGAACCCTTTTGGGTTCCATGTAGAACCCTTTACACAAATTCTAAGAGTGTACTGCATTTCTCTACCCATCTCACTTCACTCTGTTTCTTTCAGAACATCTCTCTATCTCTTTATCTCTACCTCTGTGATCACACTCTCTATCTATCTCTCTCTCTACCTCTTTGTGTCTAGTCTTGGCGCCGCCCTGAGTGGTCGCCTTTTAAGCAGCTCCCGTTGTCCCGTTGTTCGTGCATTAATTGTTGTTTTAGTTCGTTTTCTTTCGTCTATTTTCTTTAGTTTTATTTTTTATTTTGCTACAGTCGAACTATAACAGTTCAGGATTATGGATTTTATGGATTTTATCGCAGCTGAACGTCGACAGGAGTCGTCAACTGTTATTGTTTACAGCAGAGCCCAGCTCCTGGATTTAGCCCACACAGCGCTGCTGCTCCCCAGGGAAAAGTTTGATATTCCGGACGAATTGAAAAGACGACGCCGTGGATGCAGGGCGGGATTGAAATGTAAGGCAAAGCGGAGGAGGTTCAAGTACAAGCCGGCTATACCATCTATTATTATGGGCAATGTGAGGTGTCTACATAACAAGATGGATGAGTTGGCGGGACTTGTTCGTGGACAAAGGATTTATCGGGAAGCTAGCCTAATGTGTTTTACTGAGACTTGGCTGAACGATAACATCCCCATACAGAACGTCACTATCGACGGTTTCCAGACCATCACAGCGGACAGGGATCGCGTCTCTTCCGGTAAGAGTAAGGGTGGTGGGCTGGCTTTATTAGTTAACAACAGATGGTGTCATCCGAACCATATTACTCTTAAGGAAAAGTTTTGTAGCCCGGACATTGAACTGCTAGCCGTTAGCCTGAGACCCTACTATCTACCTAGGGAATTCACGGTGGCCATTGCTGTTATTGTTTACATCCCGCCCTCTGCTGACGCAAACGCAGCGTGTGACGTCATCCACTCTGTTATCGCGAGGTTACAGACAGCGCATCCCAGTGCTTTCTTTGCAATTTCGGGGGATTTTAACCATGCATCTCTCTCTTCCACGCTGCCCACGTTCAAACAGTTCGTGAAGTGCCCAACCAGGAATAATAAAACTCTGGACTTGTTATATGCTAATGTGAAGGATGCATACAACTCCACTGCACTCCCTCCCCTCGGTAGATCGGATCACAACCTTGTCCACCTCACCCCACTCTACAGGCCTATGGTCCAACAGCAGCCTGCAACCACCAGGACTATTAGGAGATGGTCCCCGGAGGCGAATGAGGCCCTACAGGACTGCTTTGAAACAACAGACTGGGATGTGTTCTGTGAGGCTCATGGGGAGGACATCGATGGACTCACTGACTGCATAACAGACTATATTAATTTTTGTGTAGACAACACTGTACCCACCAGGAAGGTACGCTGTTTCCCAAACAATAAACCCTGGGTCACCAGCGACCTGAAGGCCCTGCTGAATGAGAAGAACAAATTGAAATGCGTCCAGAGGGAGCTGAAGTTGCGGATTGCTGAGGGGAAGAGAGTGTATAAGGAGAAGATGGAGGACAAGCTGAGGCAGAGCCAGGTGAGAGAGGTGTGGAAGGGTATGAGAAATATCACTGGCTTCAAAAAGTCAAACAGTGGGCAGACGGAGGGGACCCAGGACAGAGCCAATGAGCTGAACCAATTTTTTAACAGGTTCGATACTGGCCCTGTCCACCTCCCCTCCAGCTCCCCAGACCACACACCCTCACGGCTATCCCACCCCCACTTTGCTCACAGCACCTCTGCTGAGACAATCAGTGACTCCACCTCCGCCCCTGCCCCCCCTGGACTGATCCTCAACACCCCCCTTCCCCCCACCTCCCTACCTGGGCTGGCTTTCACCACCAACCAAGTGAAGAGAGAGCTGGAGAGACTACACCAGTGGAAAGCGGCGGGCCCCGATGGCATCAGCCCAAGGGTGCTGAGGGTCTGTGCTGACCAACTGTGTGGAATACTCCAGCGTCTTTTCAACCTTAGCCTGAGCCTAGAAAGGGTCCCTGTGCTGTGGAAAACATCCTGCCTCGTCCCAGTGCCCAAGAAGGCACACCCCACTGTCCTGAATGACTTCAGACCTGTAGCGCTAACATCCCACATCATGAAGACCCTGGAAAGGTTAGTCCTCGCTCACCTCAGACCCCTGGTGTGTTCATCAATGGACCCCCTGCAGTTTGCATACCAGCGCAACATCGGGGTGGATGATGCAATTATCTACCTTCTGCAGAGGGCCTACTCTCACCTGGACAACGCAGGTTGCACTGTGAGGGTCATGTTTTTTGACTTCTCCAGTGCCTTCAATACCATTCAGCCCCTGCTACTGGGTGAGAAGATGAGGAGGATGAAAGTGGAAGCACCCTTAGTCTCCTGGGTCACGGACTACCTGACCGGTAGGCCACAATTTGTGCGACTACAGAGCTGTGTGTCAGAACGGGCAGTTAGCAACACAGGGGCCCCCCAGGGTACGGTCCTGTCCCCCTTCCTGTTCACCCTCTACACCTCAGACTTCAGATATAACTCTGAAACATGCCACCTACAGAAGTTCTCGGATGACTCTGCTATTGTAGGGTGCATCAGGGGTGGGCAGGAGGAGGAGTACAGGAGCACAATCAGTGACTTTGTGTTGTGGTGTGAGCAGAACCACCTTCAGCTCAACATCAGCAAAACTAAGGAGATGGTGGTGGACTTCAGGAGAACCAAGGCACAACTGACTGCAGTCCCTATAAAGGGGATGGATGTGGAAATGGTTGAGTCATACAAGTTCTTGGGGGTCCATATGGACAACAGACTGGAATGGGCTGGTAACACCGGGGCCCTGTACAAAAAGGGCCAGAGCCGACTCTACTTTCTGAGGAGGCTCAGGTCCTTCAACGTGTGCAGTAAACTACTGCATACCTTCTACCAGTCTGTGGTGGCCAGTGCCATCTTTTTTGCAGTGGTGTGCTGGGGAGCAAACATCAAAGCCGGTGATGCTTCTCGGTTAAATAAGCTGATCAGGAAGGCTAGCTCTGTCCTGGGGATGAGCCTTGACACTCTAGAGGAGGTGGCGGAGAGACGGATCCTGGCCAAACTGCTGGCCATCATGGACAACGTCACCCACCCTCTGCACGCTATGGTTATGACGCAGAGGAGCTCTTTCAGTCACAGACTGATCCCACAACGGTGTGCCAGAGAGCGCCACAGGAGGTCCTTCCTGCCGGCGGCTATGAGACTATATAATGCCTCACCGGGGTGCCGTGCCGTCGGCAACATAGATCTGGAACTGTTGGGGTGCTAGGACCTAGTTTAACAATTATGCATCCATCCGTGAGTAACTCTGTTCCGTCAGCACTCATCCACTCAGGACCTACTTATTCATACAGGTCTGTATATACATACCCATGTACAGTTGTTATATTATATCACATGCAATATTGTAAGTAATTATTGGACCTAGGCATTCACTCAGGAATGCATATTAGTATCCTGCCAGTTGCACCTTTTCTCATTGCTTTTAGTATATCAAATGTGCAATAAGTGCAGTTGTCTGTAATTAAACCCTGCGCACTAAGGACTGTATTTTAAGGGAATTACTATTATTACCCCAATGATATCATACACACATTTAGCTATTAAAGTATCTCTTCCTGTCATTTACCTGTACAGTTTGTGTAAACATGCAAGTATTCACTTATCTGTAAATATAACTGTATACCTAACTGTACAGCTAATTTAACCATGCAAAATTTTCACTTACCTGTTCATTTACCCATTCTGTCTATTAAGTAAACTATTATTACCCTCGCTCATATCATACGCATTAGCTACTGAAGTATTTCTCTGCCATCAACCTGTATAGTATAGTTAACCATCCAACATCCACCAATGTATAGTGTACATATTCAGCCAACCAGTCATACTACGCAATGTCCTTTTATAGCTTTCTTTTTGCACTCCAGATATCCTGTATTTCTATACTTTTTCATACTGCCGCTCTATGTATCATGTACCATGTATCTGTCTTTTGTGTACTTTCGTTGTGGCATTTTGCACCTGCCCTGTGTTTTTGTTGTAGCTGCTTGATAATGAAATTTCCCCCCCGGGGGATCAATAAAGTACCTATCTATCTATCTATCTATCTATCTATCTATCTATCTATCTATCTATCTATCTATCTATCTATCTATCTATCTATCTTGTGACCTCTAGCTCTATCTGTCTCTCTACCTCTATCTCTCTCTATCTACCTCTGTGATCGCTCTCTCTATTTATCTCTATCTCTACATCTCCGTGACCTCTCTATCCCTATCTCTCTCTCTCTACCTCTCTATCTATCTCTCTCTCTACCTCTCTATCAGGTCTCTTACCCTCTTCCTGTGTTTACTATGTCCTGCTTTCCCCTCCACCCTCCCCCGAGTACAGATTTCTATACACAGTGCCTTCTTTCATTACTACTTAACTGAGTCACTTCCCCTCCCCCTCCTCTACTTTTCTCCTCTCCCTCCTTCCTCTATCCCTCTCTCAGTTCCCCCATTACTTCTATGCAACAGAGTAAACACATGTACAGTCGTTGACAAAAGTTTTGAGAATGACCCAAGTATTGGTCTCCACAAAGTTTGCTGCTTCAGTGTTCTTAGATCTTTATGTCAGTAGTTACCATGGTACACTGAAGTATAATTACAAGTATTCCATAAGTGTCAAAGGCTTTCATTGACAATGACATTCAGTTTATGCAAAGAGTCAATATTTGCAGTGTTGACCCTTCTTTTTCAAGACCTCTGCAATCCGCCATGGCATGCTGTCAATTAACTTCTGGGCCACATCCTGACTGATGGCAGGCCATTCTTGCATAATCAATGCTTGGAGTTTGTCAGAAGTTGTGGGTTTTTGTTTGTCCACCCGCCTCTTGAGGATCGACCACAAGTTCTCAATGGGATTAAGGTCTGGGGAGTTTCCTGGCCATGGACCCAAAATGTCGATGTTTTGTTCCCCGAGCAACTTAGTTATCACTTTTGCCTTATGGCAAGGTGCTCCATCATGCTGGAAAAGGCATTGGTCGTCACCAAACTGTTCTTGGATGGTTGGGAGAAGTTCCTCTCGTAGGATGTGTTGGTACCACAAGGTGTTTTCCGGATGGCCCAAACAATCGGAAAGGGGATTCATCAGAGAAAATGACTCTACCCCAGTCCACAGCAGTCCAATCCCTGTACCTTTTGGAGAATATCAGTCTGTCCCTGATGTTTTTCCTGGAGAGACGTGGCTTCTTTGCTGCCCTTCTTGACACCAGGTCATCCTCCAAGTCTTCGCCTCACTGTGCGTGCAGAAACACTCACACCTGCCTGCTGCCATTCCTGAGCAAGCACCACCCTCCTTTTAAAGCTTCCAGTCTGTTATTCTGACTCAATCAGCATGACAGTGTCACGTGTTGGTATTTGGAGAGACCAAGGCGCAGGGCAGTAATAGTTCAACATTTTATTTATATGGACAAATTCCAAAAATGACGAACTAACAAAACAAAGCACGATATAACAAAACGTTGAATCACGAACTTCTTACAAACAAACAAACAACGTAATACAACCGTGAACACACTTACTTGAACGTGACTGGAGATATAAACATATGTAGGATCCCTAATTAGCGACAATGCACTGCAGCTGCCTCTAATTAGGGATCCAACACAAAACCCCCACATAAAAAAATTAATTATAGATCTGTCAGACTCTGACCATGGCTATATAGAGAAGCAATAGGCTTCTCTATGGCCAGAGCCTGACAGAGTGATCTCCAGCCTTGTCCTCGTCAACACTCTCACCTGTGTTAACGAGACAATCACTGACACGATGGTAGCTGGTCCTTTTGTGGCAGGGCTGAAATGCAGTGGAAATGTTTTTGGGGGATTAAGTTCATTTTCATGGCAAAGAGGGACTTTGCAATTAATTGCAAATCATCTGATCACTCTTCATGACATTCTGGAGTATATGCAAATTGCCATCATCAACACTGAGGCAGCAAACTTTGTGGATACCAATACTTGCGTCATTCTTAAAACATTTGGCCACGACTGTACACACACGTGATCTGGCTTACACATAAAATGTTGTGACACATTCACACACACAAATATGTAGCCTAGTGAGTGAACCATCACAGGACTGTTATTAATACCATTGGTACACATGGACACTACCGTCGGCTGCCAACAGCTAAATGTGTTTAACACTGGGAGTATAACTGTGTGTGTGTGTGTGTGTGTGTGTGTGTGTGTGTGTGTGTGTGTGTGTGTGTGTGTGTGTGTGTGTGTGTGTGTGTGTGTGTGTGTGTGTGTGTGTGTGTGTGTGTGTGTGTGTGTGTGTGTGTGTGTGTGTGTGTGTGTGTGTGTGTGTGTGTCTGTGTGTCTGTGTGTGTGTGTGTGTGTGTGTGTGTGTGTGTAAGTGAGAGAGAGAGAGATTCAGACCAGCACCGTATTATCATATCTCTCTACCTCAGATAAAGCTCCTCTATGGGGCATGCAGTCTGCTATGTATGTAGAGACCGCCTGGCCAACCAAACACTAACCAGGGGTTCCCCCTCATAATACAAAACACACAAAACACACACACAATACACACACACACACACAGAAGATACACACACACAGGTCCTCTCTGACGTTAAAATCACACAGGACAATCCATCATGGTTATGTCATATTGACTGTAGAATGAGATGTGGCAGGATCAGACAGTGATGTCATACATTCTAAGGTTATTCAGGAAGTATGTCCACACTAGGAGCCAGATGGACCTCCTCCCAGTAAATAGAACTCCATGGATTTGACTGGGACTGAGTAACAGGAACGGTTGGCTCCAGGGAACACTTCCTGGTCTCTTTTATGACATTCTAAGGTCAAATCCCAGCCAAAGATAATTAACCAATCTGGTACCAAGGGACTGTACCACACACTACAGCTACAGCTCACAGCCATATCACCCACCCCATACACACACACACACACACACCACATTCCACACACCACACACGCACATAGTTAAACACGTCCACACACACACGCACACAAACAACGCTTTGCTTGTGTAAGCATGAAGAATATTCCGATCATAACAGTAAACACCCAGACCAGTACAAGCAGCCAGACAGTTTCCATATGACTGCCCATACACAACTGACTACTGTACAGCCAACCTTCCTTTCCATACACAACTGACTACTGTAAAGCCAACCTTCCTTTCCATACACAACTGACTACTGTACAGCCAACCTTCCTTTCCCTACACAACTGACTACTGTACAGCCAACCTTCCTTTCCCTACACAACTGACTACTGTACAGCCAACCTTCCTTTCCCTACACAACTGACTACTGTACAGCCAACCTTCCTTTCCATACACAACTGACTACTTGATAGAGGAATTTATATGTTAAAGATAATGACTAAAGTATTGAACCCTGAAACTGTATGAAATAGGTTAGAGTTATAAGACAATAATCCAATAATATGTGTGACTGGACCTTTTTAAGACTAGGACATTGTGTTACTATTTGGGTGACTAGTACTTTTTAAGACTAGGACATTGTGTTACTATTTGGGTGACTAGAACTTTTTAAGACTAGGACATTGTGTTACTATTTGGGTGACTAGTACTTTTTAAGACTAGGACATTGTGTTACTATTTGGGTGACTAGAACTTTTTAAGACTAGGACATTGTGTTACTATTTGGGTGACTAGAACTTTTTAAGACTAGGACATTGTGTTACTATTTCGCAATATGAGCAGGGTATAGCTGAGACAACAACAGAGGAGTAGAACTGTCAACAGGCGACTTGTGATAACTATGAAACTAAGTAACGGGAAAAGGTCTCCACACCCAGGGAGGGGAGAAACTGTTAGGCTTGCAGGAGAGTATGAAAGATGTTGCAGAATATGATAAACAATGTATGTGTACCGTGAAAAAATACAGCCCCCCCCCCTAAAGCAGGGTGGGGTTTTCAACTGATGTGTGTGTATAAAAGATGGGCTCTGAACTTAGAGGATAGAGCTCTCTGAATAAAGAACTGACCATTGCAAGCTGGGGCTCTGTCTGTATTATTAAAAACTGAAGCCTTACAACCTTCAGGATACAGATACAGAGTTATGAAATAGCTCATTTAGAACATTGAGATATAAATTCTCGTGACACTATTGTACAGCCAACCTTCCTTTCCATACACAGCTGACTACTGTACAGCCAACCTTCCTTTCCCTACCACACATACTGTATCACTATATGACCATACAGGAATCACCTCCCAGTTAACTACAGGTGTTACTAACTCTACACTCATACAGGAATCACCTCCCAGTTAACTACTGGTGTTACTAACTCTACACTCATACAGGAATCACCTCCCAGTTAACTACAGGTGTTACTAACTCTACACTCATTCAGGAATCACCTCCCAGTTAACTACAGGTGTTACTAACTCTACACTCATACAGGAATCACCTCCCAGTTAACTACAGGTGTTACTAACTCTACACTCATACAGGAATCACCTCCCAGTTAACTACAGGTGTTACTAACTCTACACTCATACAGGAATCACCTCCCAGTTAACTACTGGTGTTACTAACTCTACACTCATACAGGAATCACCTCCCAGTTAACTACAGGTGTTACTAACTCTACACTCATACAGGAATCACCTCCCAGTTAACTACTGGTGTTACTAACGCTACACTCATACAGGAATCACCTCCCAGTTAACTACAGGTGTTACTAACTCTACACTCATACAGGAATCACCTCCCAGTTAACTACAGGTGTTACTAACTCTACACTCATACAGGAATCACCTCCCAGTTAACTACAGGTGTTACTAACTCTACACTCATACAGGAATCACCTCCCAGTTAACTACTGGTGTTACTAACTCTACACTCATACAGGAATCACCTCCCAGTTAACTACTGGTGTTACTAACTCTACACTCATACAGGAATCACCTCCCAGTTAACTACTGGTGTTACTAACTCTACACTCTAACCACTGAGGCATTTCAAAACCCAAGGCATTGGCTCTTACCTGTGAGAAGCACCGACGATACTTGTTCTCTGCTCCCGAACACCTGTAGTTCTGGGGGGGTAATCTCTGTCTCCCTGTCTCCCCCTCTGCCAGGGGGTGCTGCTGATGTTGCAGGGCGTAGATGTTCAGTTGGGGGGGTCCAGGGTGAGGGGGTTGGGGTTGGAGCTGAGGGTTTAACTCATAGGGGGACTCTCTCTCTCTGTGCTGGGGGGAGGAGCGGTGGAGAGGGGGGGAGTAGGGGTGAGGCAGAGGGGGGAGGGGAGGAGGGGCGCGTCTATCGATGAGTCTGTCGCTGTTGGGCTGGGATGGAGAGGGCCTGTGTGAATGAGGTAGGGTCGAGGGCACTCTCTCTCTTTCTCTCTCTCTCTCCCTCCCTCGCTCCGCGGCAGCTTGTCTCTGTCTGTCCGTCTGTCTGTGAGTGTCCGTGTTCCACTGTCCATTCTTTTCTGGTTTAGCTGGAGTTGTCGTTAGCAATACCTTAGTGACAGTACCTGACTCCGTACTCTCCTCCTCTGTCTTCCTCTCCTCCTCTCTCCTGTCATGCTCCCTCTCTCCCCTGTTCCCTTTGTGGTTTTTGCCTCCCTCCCTCTCCTTCTCTCCCCTCCTCTTCTCCTCTCCTTCTCCGGGTCTGTCCATTTGGTCAACGTTAACAACAGCTCCCTCCTGCGCCTCGGCATCTAGTACCAGGGTTAATATGGTAGCATTGCCGTGCTCGGTGTGGCGGGCCTGCCGGTTTTGCCGGTGTAATGGCAGAGAGAAGGGAACCCTGCCGTAACCAAACTGACCCGGACGGATAGAAGAGGACCTGAGAGAGAGAGAGAGAGAAAGAGAGAGAGATAGAGAGAGAGAGAGAGAGAGAGAGAGAGAGAGAGAGAGAGAGAGAGAGAGAGAGAGAGAGAGAGAGAGAGAGAGAGAGAGAGAGAGAGAGGAGGAATGGGGGGGTTAGACAGGGAAATATTACTCCTTATGACAGAGCTCTTATCTGCTCTTAAAATGATTGACATTTTCCACAACTGGAGCCAACAGCTTACAGCATACAGTGAGAGTGAGAGCCCTGAGGAGTCTATCTGTATAGAGGTCATGATATTGAGCAGAACTAGTGATCTAATAGCACAGCATGAGAGATGGGAATAAAAGTCAAACACACTCCCATGACTCACATCAACAGAATGACTCAACTCACACTACCAACGCCTTAACAACAACAATTTCTTAACATTTACATAACGTCTAAAACAACATTTACACAACATCTACAGTAAACAGTTTCCTTGCCAACAAGATCATCCTATCATACTCACCTACTAGCAGGCAGAGCCCCCCTATTGGGCAACACTGACCTTCTGCTCCCACTTCCTCCCGCCCTCCCTGTTCCAGTATTGGCTGGCCGGCGGGCCCGGGGGGCAGGAAATGAGGGGGAACGGTAAACAGAACCTGGCTGCTGATTGGGTGATGAGAATTCCGGGCGATAGAGGGGAGATGTGGGATTGGAGGACTGCGCTGGCACAGCTCCTACCCCTCCTCCTATAGGAGTGTCCCGATAGAGAGACAGTCCTGGGTTCTGATTGGATGATGGGAGTGAGGGGGGATAGAAGGGGGCTGGCTGTCTCTCTGTCCCTACCCCCCCTCCTCCCCCATACTGGGATGGCTGATTGCTAGAGTAACGAGTGGTGTAGAAGGGGCGGATGGCGGAGATGACAGAGCCATGGTTGAGATCCCCGACGCCCCCTTGGAGGAACGATGAACCCCACCAGTTTGGATGAGAGTGGGAGAGGGGAGGAGTTTGGGGAAGGGGAGGGGCTTCACAATTCCTGGTTCTCTGTGACACGCCCACTCCGCAGCTCTGAGAACATCCTGACCACTCCCCCCAGGCAGACCACACCCCCTCCGGACTATCGTCCACCTGCCGAGATCTTCTGCCCTTCGCCTGGATCACGAACACGAACACACACACACACACACATCAGACATATGCTAAACCAAGTCAATATTAGACGTTCATTCATGTCTGAGGACGTCGGGAGATTACGTTGAAACCGGCCACTAGGGGCAACAATGAGCACTGTCTGCCTCTGATGCAAAGGTTTGCATGTCCAGCGATTTGTTGTTTTTGAGATTTTTGTTTTAAGCCTTCCCCAAACCTTAACCCTTACCATAACAATTTGGAGTTAATGCCTAGCCTTAAGATTTCAGAGTTAATTCCTAAACTTAACCCTAACCTTAAAAATGTTGACTTAATGCCTAAACGTACCCTAAAACACTTTGAAATTTGACATTTGGAACAACTTTGAAATTTGACGTTTGAGAAACATGGATGAACGTCTAATTCTGACGTGAGCCTGTGAGAGCTTGTTAGATAAACATGTAGTAGTAAACATGTAACAAACATATTCAAGTGTTTCCTAGACATGCCTCTCCTAGACAGTTCTGTTGGCCCCTGCCTGAGCAAATCTGCCTTCAATTGGTGTTTGAGTTTCAGTGCCAGAATCCCTGGATGTTGTTCAGGTGGCTAGGAAAGGGAAGACGTCTAGGCAAAGTTCACTTATGCTGGCAGTAGCTTTAAAGTAGTTTTATGAACTGAGGAATAAAATCATCAACTGTGTGGTATATGGATGGATGGCTTTGTGGAAGTGCTGTGGCACGGCCAGCTCTGGCCTGGCATGTTGAACACAGTGTGGTGTGTGTGTGTGTGTGTGTGTGTGTGTGTGTGTGTGTGTGTGTGTGTGTGTGTGTGTGTGTGTGTGTATACCAGTGGAACATTGGCCTGGTTGGTAGAACAGCTAGAGAGACCTGAACAAAATATTCCATTCAGCAAAAAATAAAACATGAGTCTGCGCTCCTCCACTATGAGAGAAAGAGCGTACATGCCTGTATGAATATGTGATAGAAGGTGTAGGGACATAGAATGTCCCTGTGTGTGTGTGTGTGTGTGTGTTCTATTTCTGACCGTGTCCAGGTCTCCATTAGGTCAAATAACGGCCACACCTGTCTCTGTCTCTGTGTCTGTGTCAGGGGACTACTCCGCCGCCAGGGGACATGGGTTATGAGTGACATCACAAAAATACAGCTGCCACAGAGCCGAGACCGTTACTGACTTACGACCACTGACCCGCTGCCAGAACTGACCACTGGTGCACACACAGTGAGATGGTGAACTACTCACTAAGGGCTTTCATGGGCTAATCCACCAGGACCCTAAACTATGATTACAGACACTAAAGGCCTCTAATCACCATCATCACTATGGTTAAACTATTACTCACCTTTTTCTTCTCAGCCTTGGTCAGAGAGGATGTGACTGCCACAAAACCCCACAGCACATAAAGCCTGAGAGAGGGGGAGTGAAGAGAGAGAGAGAGAGAGAGAGAGGAAGAGTGGAGAGGGGTTGAGTAAACAGAATCAAATATTATGAGTTCCAATGGAATTAATCCTGGTGCTTACATCTGTTTACTTACAGAGGATGTACTAAGAGGGTGCACTGTATATCCTCATATCCTAAGGCTATCTAAACGCCTCAGTAGCTTCAAAAACTATATAATTTAATACTCAACACTATGGGGGGTCACATACTTCTCTTTCCCTAACAGTCCAGAGCCTAGAAGTTACTTAATAAACAGACTAGCATGCCTAATGTTTTCTTTAATTGTAGGACATACTGTAAAACGAACTCTCATCAGATCAGTTAACATTATTTCGAATGTTCCAGAGCGTTACTGTGTTAGATGAGCACACCATGCATCGTTTTTGAGTTGAGGAATAACTGTTTCTTTGACCCGGCGGTTTAGCAGCGGTTCAGCGGCATACATCTCAATCAATCTGACCGCGCCGAGAAGGTGCAAAAAAACTAATGTGTCCAAACATCAGCGTGTTTTTCCACCTCACTGTCCACACCCTGTGGCTTTTAAACACACATGCCCACTTCCAAACGCAATCACTCGCGATCCCAAATCATCATGTACATTTGTTTTAATAGTTTGAGACTTGGAGAGAGTGGCCTCAGGCTTTGGTTTTGGTTTATGTTGGCCACATGATTATAGGTTTCTTTAAAGGGCTTTTATATAGCTACAAAGGACGCAGATGCATGCGCACTGGGCTAGAGTAGATCATTTGAGATGCACCAACACAAGTATTGTGTGAACTGTGAAGCCACACCGCAATCACAAATCGGCAGGCCACATGTGGCCGCTGTGACTGGTGCAGTTTCTCCAGTATGTGTACCGCCGGAGTCTCCCCTCCGACTGAAACGCTCCCCACAGTCCCCAGGCCCACACTAGACTAAACAATTATCCCAAAACCACAGACAAAGGTCCCGCACAGCCTGACAACAGACCCGCTCAGCCTGAACTAACGACCCCCTACCCGCGTCCACGTTTCTCTTTACAGTGGCACATTGTAGAATAAACGGAGAGAGAGAGAGGGAGAGGGAGAGAGAGGGAGAGAGAGAGAGAGAGAGAGGGAGAGAGAGAGAGGGAGATAGAGAGAGAGAGAGAGAGAGATGACAGGGAGGGAGAGTGGGAACTGTTACAAAATCTACCCAGACATAGTGAGTTTTAACCTCAACCCAATCCCGAGGGAGAATTCCTTCTACATATTGTTCCCATGCAACGCAACACATGCGCGGGTACACTTCACCTACATGCTATAGCACAAACGCAGGATCTTTATTCACAACAGTTGATTTTTCAACAGTTTTAAATGCGTATAGATAACACATAGTCCTATTACACTTGCTGTAGAATACATCGCCACTGAAATACATCTTTTGCACAGGCGTGGAGCAGGTTATCGGTCAATAGAGGCCCCCCAATTTACCTGCACAGAAACCTGAGACGCATTCTCTCGGTGGCCTGGCCCTGAAGTATTTCCCCTCCGGTAACGACTTTCTGATCACAGTATAGGTGTTTTTGCTGATTCCCAGGGTGAGTTATTATCCGTTCCTTTCGGTGATAGTCAGAACAACCACTGGGTCTTCTGTGTGGCTGTGAGAGAGGGTTCCTTCGCGTGCTCTCACTCTCTCTCGGTCCTCCTCGTTCTGTCGCACTCGCTCACTCCCCCCTGGATTCGGATCCGGGAAGGGTTTCAGAGTTTTTTTCTCTTCTCTTGTTCACCCGACAACTTTTTTTGTCCTTGTTTTAAACTGGTGTGACGTCTGGCAGCCGGGGGGCCTAAAGGGGAGTAAGAGAGCGATACGGAATTGACAGATTACACAACTCTCTCTCTGTCTCTCTCTTTAATCTCTCTCTGTCTCCATCCCATATCACACACACCAAACTTCGGGCACCACTCTGACTAATCTATAATTGAGTAACAGAGAGCTTCTTTCCGAGTTGCACAACAACCCTCTATAAGAATGCACTATTGTACAGACTTGTTCTGATCACTAATTATCATCAGCTCATTGTTGACAACTGCTCAGGGAACTCAGAATTGGCAGCGCTGACAGTAGCACCCCGTGGCGCACACGCAACCCCCTAATAAGAAGCCTTATTGTTTTAGAGACAATAAATGAAATAAAAACCATTACAATACTATTGTTTTACAACATCGAATATGAAACGTATGTCTATCGGAACTAGGGAAACTGAAGCATTACACAGAACTGTATCAATCATGCAAATCACTTATGAGAATAGTCGACAGACCAAACAGACACACCCACATCGTTTATTTATATTAACTTCTGAAATGTCCGTCTTTGTCGATGTTTTAGTTCTGATGTGTTTGTTATTGGAATGCATTGGTCCCAACCCGTTTTTATAACCAGTTTAATCGTGAATAGAAGCAACACGGTACAGCTGGCGAGCGTTCCCGAGGGAAGCCATTGACGGCCGCGCGTTCCAAATCTGGATGGGCGATAATAAAAGTGGACCCAAAGCGCACCGCGCGCGGTACCACATCAGAGCGAGTGGCGGAGGAGTGGTGGAGGAGCAGAGTGGAGGCAATAATTTTCGGCTCAAAATCAGAACTGGAACGGGCTTGGCAGTAAGTTTAGTGACATTATTTGTTGTCTGCAAACACCGATAAGACTGGCCTGAGTGAATAGTCACTGCCTCCGACTGCGTTTGCCACAAGTTTATGAGTTAAACACTGGAGGGGACGAGGGAAGGGGGGGGGGGGTGTATGTGTGTATGGGTATGTATGATCTAACACAGAGCTACTTGTCTCAGAGAACAGAGTGCTTTTCTTGGCCAGCAGAAACACAACACGACTACAGAACAGAGATGGTGATGGAGATTAGCTACATCAAACACTGCT
>CM042416.1:12830946-12900946 GCA_023634145.1 Thymallus thymallus
AGGGAGGGAAGAGAGAGGGAGGGAGTAAGGAGAGGGAGGGAAGAGAGAGGGAGGGAGTAAGGGGAGGGAGGGAAGAGAGAGGGAGGGAGTAAGGGGAGGGAGGGAAGAGAGAGGGAGAGAGTAAGGGGAGGGAGGGAAGAGAGAGGGAGGGGTAGATGGACAGTAAGTGAGGTGGCCAATAGAATGGGTGGTCTTTTGGTGGGTGAGAGAAAGCTAGGAGGGGAGATAGCATCTATCACAGGAGGTTGGTGGTATCGTAATTGGGGAGGACGGGCTCGTGTTAATGGCTGGAGCGGAATAGGTGGAATGGTATAAAATACATCAAACGCATTGTTTCCAGGTGTTTGATACCATTTAATTTGCTCCGTTCCAGACATTATTATGAGTTGTCCTCCGCTCAGCAGCCTCCTGTGGCGTCTATGTGGGGGTGAGTAGGGGTTAAGTGGAGGGGTGGAGGTCAGGGGTCAGGGTGTTTGGACGGTTGGAGGTCAGGAGGGTCAGGAGGTAGACCATGGTGAAAGAGACGAGAGCGATGAAGAGAGAGAGAGAGAGTTAGAGAGGGAGAGAGGGAGAAAGAGAGAGATTGCGAAAGAGAGTGAGAGAGTTGGAGAAAGAGAGAGATGGGGAAAGTGAGAAAGAGAGATAGAGAGAAAGAGAAAACACACACACACACACACACACACACACACCAGCTGGTTTCACTCTCTCTGTCTGTCTGCTGTGTTACACAGCTCCACATTAACTCTCACACCCACCAAGGAGAGATTGCATGGGAAGACACAGAACACAGCTACAAGTGTAGGATCTTAATTTGTCCTATATTGTCACGGCCAGGATTTGAATGTTTAGTGCATAATGCTGCTTGATTGGTGGTTAAGCAAAAACAAAGCTCCTCTGTACAGTTTGTCTAGACAAGGCATGAGAAAATGCAATGTGGTCTCAAACAATTCATATTATTCTGTATTTAAGTCTGTGACACTGCATTTAGTATGATATGTTAAGTTACGTTAGGTTACATTATGAATGGAATTGTGGTCGTTCAATATCATAACATTTTGAGGGCATATAGTATCATACATTTTAACCGGTCATACAATAGCGTACGAAGCATAGAAGAACATTCTGTTGTGGTTTGGTTGGGCTAGGACATTCTGTTGTGGTTTGGTTGGGCTAGGACATTCTGTTGTGGTTTGGTTGGCCTAGGACATTCTGTTGTGGTTTGGTTGGACATAGTGGGAAGTTCACTGTGAAGCGTTGACAGACCACTACAGATCAATCTCCAAAACTGTTTCCTACTTTCTCTCTTTCTCTGCTCTGTCCCCCTCCCTCCCTCCCCTCCCCCACAATATCCCCCCTCTTTTGGTCGATGTCACACATTTCCATCCAATATTTTCTGTAGCATTCATACAAGCGCTTGCACACACACTGATCACTTTCTCCTGTTTTGACAGAAAAAAAATGTGTTATGTCATGTCAAAGGTGTAGTTATGTCATGTCAAAGGTGTAGTTATGTAGTTATGTCATGTCAAAGGTGTAGTTATATAGTTATGTCATGTAAATACGCAGGTGCTAGTGTGTACAAGTGTGTGTGTGGGATTTGTGCAGGTCTGTGTTATTTTGACTTCACTCACTATTCTGTCCCTCTAATCGCCACATACATCTCCAGTCTCCAGCCATGAGTGTGATTTGGACAGCGACATGAGAAATATGGGATGTCAGAACACAAGGGCTTTCCACACAGGTTGGCTCCAGCTCAAAGCCACATTCAAAACCCATGCTCTCTCTTTCACTCTCCACTCTCTCTCTCATTCTCTCTTGCTCATTAACCCTCCACTTCCCTCTTTCTGTCTCTTTCATAAAGCTGGAATGTATCTCCAGCTAGCTGCTGCGAGAGGCGTCATACAGTAAATATTTAGAAAGAGGCAGAAAGAAGGTTTATTCTCCATGTCTCCTGAACTAGTCCTTACCTCCTGGCATCCTCGTCTCCTGGCCTCCTCACCTCCCTCTGAACTGAGAAGAGAACTCACTCTCCCTACTGGCATCATCTCACCACGCTGGGGAGAGAAAATAAACCAAACTTCTCTCTCACAGGGTGGCTGGAAAGAAGAGACAGACAGACACACACGCACACTCTCTCTCTTTTCGACTTTGATCCTTGCTCCTGTCAAATCATTCTTTCTTTCCATCTCTCCTCCCCTTTCTCTGCTGAGAAGAGGATATGAAATCAGGTCAGCTGTGTGTTGTTGAACATAGCAGACATATTTGAGACCAAAGTGAAGACCAGAGCTAGAACTGTACCTCACTGTACCAAGGGTCTGTGTGTGTGTGTGTGTGAGAGAGAGTGTGTGAGGGTGCATCCATTACTGGCTATATGCAGGGCCAGATGAAGCAGCTCCAGTGAAGGTGTGAAGTACACACAGGAGGGTTAGAGAGGCGACCGGCTGACTGGGAGAGACGTCCAGATCATAAAGACTTAAGAGAAAAACTCCTCACCAACTAGATCAGGACAGAACTATTTATTGGAGAGAGAGAGAAAGAGAGGAAAAGAGAGAGAGAGAGATGTGTGTGTGGAGGAGTGGGCGTGTTTGTGTAGTGATCAGTGCGGGTGGGCCCATGGTTTGGTGTGTTTCCAGTGGAATCCTTACAGCTGATTTATTCCTCCAGTCTGATTCTCAATAAGGAATTAATTTCATGGGACTGAAGCTGGGCAACTGGAGCGTGCAACAGTGAGCTATACCTCTCCAACTAAGTGTTTGTGTGTGTCCTCCCTACACCACACACACCAGTCAGAAATAATAATAATATTCCCTTCACTAATTGGTTGGCCCCTATCCAAACATTACCAGCAAAACCACACGCTCACCCACACGAGAGAGAGAAGAGAGCGAGAGAGGGTTCTTGACTGCTAGGTTGTTGTCACTGTTTGCTGCAGAGGCCAACGGACCTCCTGTTATTGTTTTCAGTGGCTGGACTCTCAGGCCACCTGGCAGCAAACCCTCTCTCTCCCCCCTCTCTCTCTCAGAATTGATTCCCATCCTAAACCCTATTTTTCCTAATCCTTAACCCTAAATCCAAACCTAACCTTAACCAAACCTTAATTCTAACCCCTAACCCTAAAATAGCATTTTTCAATGTTCATTTTTCATTTTTTTCCACCAAATGTTCCTTGTTTTACAATCCTTGTGAGGACTTCTGGTGCTCACAAGGATAGTTAAACCAACACACACACACACACACACACACACACACACACACATAGGGAGGTTATTTTTACTGAGGTGGAGGGGAAAGGGAGTCCAGGCACAGGGGTCTATTTCAAGAGCTCAGCGTCCCACCAATCATTGTCTAACAGGTTCTCAGTGATACCAGCAGAACAGAACAATACCACCATGAGGACGTCACACCACCGTTCTGTTTGTCTTCCTCTGGTCCCGGTCACCCTGACTGCCTCCCACAGAAAGAATATGATCAAAATTGCATAAGGAATAGGGTGCCATTTGGGACAGGTCAAAAGTATTTACACTATTAGGGGAATCTGGTGCCATTTGGGACAAATCCTAGGTCATGTATGTACCTCCTCGACTTGTAGGCTACCTACTATATTTATACACAACCCAATAGAAAATTAATATTTCATTTCATCCTCCTATAGCCCTATTGATATGTTACATTATAGGCAGTCCTTGGATTGGAGATAGTAATCTATACCTCCCTCAGCAGCTTTGTTACTTTGTTACTGTCTTTCTTTAACGTCAAATGGTCCCCCTCTCTTTCTGCAACCCAACCCACCCACCTCTCTCTCAATCCCCTGGCTAAAAATATTTTCAGAATGAACTCTGTGTGACTCGGAACTGTCAAATGAAGGATTGCTTTGTGTGTTCAGAGAAAGCAACTAGAGAGAGTAGAGAGAGTAGGGAGGACGTGAGTAGAGAGAGAGGAGAAAGAAGAGAGGGAGAAAGAGAGAGTAGAGAGAGAAGAGAGCGATAGAGAAGTAATTATTAACTTTATTAGGATCCCCATTAGCTAACGCCATAACGTTAGCTAATCTTCCTGGGGTCCAACACCAATTAATAAGACATTACAAACAATAACAAATGAAGACTTTACAAACATTTAACAAGTAGACAATACAGACAATTTAAATACCTGACAGGAAACACACTTAACATTCAGTTGATGCTTTCTATTTCCTGTCCAGTCACATGGTCTATCACATTAGATGTTTTTTTTTTTCTTTCTTGAAGGTGGATTTACTTTTTGCCTGAGAAATATGGATTGGTAAAGAGTTCCATTCAGCTATGGCTCTATACAAAACTGTAGATTTAAGGTGATTTGTCCTTGGCTTGGGTTGTCTTAGAGAGTAGAGAGAAGAGGGGGAGAAAGAGAGTAGAGGTGGGGAGGAATGCTGTAAGGAGGGGAGAGTGAATGACTGATAGTTATCAGTAACTAATGGTTTTGGGAGTGTCGACTGATAATAATGGTCTATGTCACCACTTAGAAACTACTGTGGAACACTTATCGCACCAAACAACTCCACGACTAAACATTTCAGAGAAGGAAAGACAATCAAGAGAGGGAACAAGGAATGAGGCATTTATCCTGCGTATTGGAAATAAGCTTAATTCTTTGGTCTATTTTAAATCGCCTGACCGTTAATCTGTGTGATTGGAAAGTGGGGCCAAGACCAACCTCTCTTCTGGAAATGCTCAGTCTGGTCACCCACTTAGTGTCTGGCTCTGGGGACCGAAACACACCAAAAGCCACGTGGCCTGAATCCAGTTCACCTCTTCTCGGCCTCCCCCTCTTTCTCTGTCTCGGCAGTGAAATGCTCGCGTAGAACTAAGCACACAAAACCGTCGCCTTTGGCCAATAGCCGTTTTGTTGAAGAGGTTCTTTGTCGTCTAGTCTGTTTGATCTGTGACCCCCCGGGTTATAATGACCCCCCTCCTCCCTGTCTCCCCTAGCTGTTCTGTCACTGTTGTGACTCATGTCCTTTCCATTCCGTCGCTCTCTCAATTAAAAATGAGGAAAAAAATTCAAATCACCCGACCTTCGTTCTGCTTCCTGTTTCCACTAAACACACGGCTCCCTCTCCTATTTCAGTCAAATCCCCCCATGCTCCCTGCACATCCTGCCTTTCTACTCCCAGTCTAATAAAGGTATGGAGGGGTTTCTATTCTGATAGTGATGACACAGTCTTATGTAACAGGGGTGAGCTGATTTAAGGAGTATTAACAACCAATCACAACTGTTGCCTGAAAACCCTGATAAGACTCCAAAAATGGATCTGTCTCTCCAACCAGTGCTGCACAATGAAACACTTACATACACAACAGCCCCATTAACATGACCATGTCCATAATGACAGTTACACACACACACACACACACACACACACACACACACACACAGAGACAGAGTCTGTTGAAAAGATGAGTTATAAATTAAGTTATTGTATTTTATTACAAAAGTACAGTGAGCAATTCTTCATCCACAACAGATGTGTGTGTTAGAAGTCATCCAGGTTGCTCCGTGTGTCTCGTAGGTGTGTGAGTGATGCCAGGACCTCCTCTGTCGGTCTCCTCCCTAGCTGCTTCCCGCCTCTGGTCCTCACACTCACTGTCCCATTCATACACTCCTTCTCTCCTACCACTGGACACACACACACACACACACACACACACACACACACACACACACACACACACACACACACACACACACGAGAAAAACAATTATTGAATCAAGATGTTTACAAGCTGTGTCAGTTCCTTTTGAATCTACAGTAATCTAATCCGTGATCACCCACACACTCTTACCAAATATGTAGTTGTACTGGGCCAGCTGTGCAGAGCGGATCTTCTTATTTAAGGTGGCACCATGGTCATCATCCAAGTCAGCCATGAAGCCGGCCTCGCTGAACTGTCGGACCACCTTAACAAGAGCAAAACATAGTGGTGGTAGAGAAGATAGAAACCAGGCTACGGTAGAATTACAGTAAGGACGGCACCTTTAAAATTCCACCCTGAGGGCCGAGACACTGGTGGCTGTATTACCTGGCTATGTTTCATCATGACAAACCCCAGAACAGCAGTGTTGATAGCCTCTACTCCCCTGGGTTTACATATACACTACATACAGGAGTGTGTATTGTCAATGTTGTGACTGCCAGGCTTTTTACAAGACAAGTCTAGAGAGAAATAGGAGCCGTGTCCTGATAAAGGCCTTCGAGGCTTTAAATGTCCAACATTACATGTAACCTCCTGGGTCTTGTCTTACCTGCTGCTCGCTCATTAATCATGTGGCAGATGTAACTTGTAGAATATATTGCTATGTGAGTAGTAGCATGTATGTACCTAGCTTTGTTTCATTGTTGGTTCCCATGTGTTAAATAAACTAAAACCTGGTCACAAAATTACCCTCAAATTAAGTCATTTTCAGAGTCTTGATGAATAGTGTGTGGGTAACAGTGTTTGGATTGGCCTTCGATCTTTGGAGTCACTGAGTTGTACAGCTTTTGATGTGTGCTGAGTGATGTTGTGTTTGGTCACATGTGTGGTGTATGGGGGTTTGATTTCAGCCCGCAGTACAGAGTCATGTGTATCATGTGCCTCAGAGCAGGATTGCTGATCTAGGACCAGGTTCCTCCTGTCCATGTAATCTTAAGTATTGCGATCTAAAAGGGGAAACTGACCCTAAATCAGCACTCCTACTCTGAGATGCTTGATACATATGGCCCCAGATCGAATATGGTGAGTACTAACCTGTTGCGCATATGACTCACTACCTCCCCCTACAGGAATAATCATGACCTGCGCTGGAGACAACCACAGAGGCCTGGGAGAGACCGAAGGAAAAGTGAAACAGAGTGAGTGAGGAAGAGAAATGTGGGTAACCAAAACATTCAAACGGTATCATTTTAGATTAATGTATATCTGTCATGTGATATGAACCAAACAGACACTTCTCACCATTTCCCCCCAAAATTCTCAGCCAATATAGCTATCATGCGTTCCAGTGATCCCAGAACAGCTCTGTGGACCATCACTGGTCTGTGGGTCTCTCCATCCCCTCTGAGGGTGAAAGAAAGTGAGGGTAGAGAGGGAGAGAGTGTGAGGGAAGAGAGAAAGATGGTGTGAGAGGGGTAGAGAGGAGATGGAGAGAAGGAGGGATTTGCATGAAGAAAATAAACTGGTGCAGCATGTGCTTAATAATGAGGCTCACTGTTTTTTAAAGCTACAATCTGCAATTGAAATATTAAAGCGGACACCCCAAGGGATGGGCCTGGAGAAATGTAACCACTCTGAACTTCAGAGCTATGGACGCAAGGACTGACCATCCATGATATAAACATTTGTTTTAACCATGTTTTTGTGACTATACAGTGTTAACATTTATGTTGTTTACAAACATTGGAGTAAAACAAGCTTATATTTTGTGTTCTGATGGGGTACGACAGTTGAACTAAGCACGAGGCATAAGTTATATTCTTCAAGAATCAAATGGGTATATACAGTCGTGGCCAAAAGTTGAGAATGACAAGTATTGGTCTCCACAAAGTTTGCTGCCTCAGTGTTGATGATGGCAATTTGCATATACTCCAGAATGTCACGAAGAGTGATCAGATGAATTGCAAAGTCCCTCTTTGCCATGAAAATGAACTTAATCCGCAAAAAAACATTTCCACTGCATTTCAGCCCTGCCACAAAAGGACCAGATGCCATCATGTCAGTGATTGTCTCGTTAACACAGGTGAGAGTGTTGACGAGGACAAGGCTGGAGATCACTCTGTCATGCTGATTGAGTCAGAATAACAGACTGGAAGCTTTAAAAGGAGGGTGGTGCTTGAAATCATTGTTCTTCCTTTGTCAACCATGAAACACATGCCGTCATCATTGCTTTGCACAAAAAGGGCTTCACAGGCAAGGATATTGCTGCTGGTAAGATTGCTCCTAAATCAACCATTTATCGGATCATCAAGAACTTCAAGGAGAGAGGTTAAATTGTTGTGAAGAAGTCGCCAGGGCGTCCAAGAAAGTCCAGCAAGCGCCAGGACCGTCTCCAGTGCAGAGCTTGCTCGGCAGCAGGCAGGTGTGAGTGCATCTGCACGCACAGTGAGGCGAAGACTTTTGGAAGATGGCCTGGTGTCAAGAAGGGCAGCAAAGAAGCCACTTCTCTCCAGGAAAAACATCAGGTACAGACTGATATTCTTCAAAAGGTACAGGGATTGGACTGCTGAGGACTGGGGTAGAGTCATTTTCTCTGATGAATCCCCTTTCCGATTGTTTGGGCCATCCGGAAAACACCTTGTCCGGAGAAGACAAGGTGAGCGCTACCATCAGTCCTATGTCATGCCAACAGTAAAGCATCCTCAGACCGTTCATGTGTGGGGTTGCTTCTCAGCCAAGGGAGTGGGCTCACTCACAATTCTGCCTAAGAACACAGCCATGAATAAAGAATGGTACCAACACATCCAAGAACGGCCTGCCATCAGTCAGAATGTGGCCCAGAAGTTAATTGACAGCATGCCAGGGCGGATTGCAGAGGTCTTGAAAAAGAAGGGTCAACACTGAAAATATTGACTCTTTGCATAAACTGAATGTCATTGTCAATGAAAGCCTTTGACACTTACGGAATACTTGTAATTATACTTCAGTGTACCATGGTAACTACTGACATAAAGATCTAAGAACACTGAAGCAGCAAACTTTGTGGAGACCAATACTTGTGTCATTCTCATGTCCAAAAATGAATGTAGCAACTAAGGATTCAAGCTTTAAATTCCCATCAGCCTAATAACATTGCCAACCATGTGCAATCCAATTAAATGTATAATCAGTTAGATAAGAGCAGAAGCTGCATCAGGGAACATCCCAGAACACACAGGTTAAACTGACAGATGAGTGACTCACCCCACATACTGCAGGTCAAATCTGATTGGTAGCTGGAAGTCCAATTGGATGGTGGCACACTGGTGCTGTCGACCAATGGCGTCCTTGATCTGGATGTCAATCTAGGACAACAGGAAGATATGGGAGTGTTAATAACAGGGTTCTGTTCAGAGGGGTGCAGCGTTACACAACGATCAGACAGAAGGGTGTTGTGTAATTGACCTTTGGCCCGTAGAACGCTCCATCTCCTGGGTTGAGCTGCCAGCTCTCTCCAAACTGCTGCAGACTCCTCTCCAACTGCTGCTCAGAGAGAAAGACACAGAGAGAGGTAGAGAGAGAGGAGAGCGGGGGGGAGTGCAAGAGGAAAGAGAAAGAGCTTTTCTCCACACAGGAAGAGGCAGGGGGCACAGACAGCAGCCACAGAACAGACAGGGCTTTGAGTTTCTGTCACATACACATGGCCATATATCAACCTGATTGGATAAGTATCCCTCATTAAGAGATATCATTATGCTTACAGTAGAGGAAACTATGTTGTGTGATTTATAGACCTCACTTGTGGGACAGTAAACACACATTTACATAGCTGGCTGTGTACATCTGTCTGTCTGTATGGTGTGTGTGTGTGTGTACCTGCTCAGCATGGTCCCACAGTGCAGGCTCTCCAAGGCAGGGTGTAGGTCGAGTGGAGAGGAGACAGTGGAAGGAGAATCCAAACACTCGATATACACTCCTCACAAACTCCAAACACGCTACGATCTCCTCCTCCAACTGACAGAGACAGAGAGAGAGAGAGTGGGCACAGAGTGGTGGATACAGAAAAGGCAGACAGAGTGGTTGATACAGAAGACCAGAGAATGTAAATACAATATAATCTAGGGCTTTAGCTTTAGGGGTTAAGGGTTAACTCAGAGATGAGTTCAGGGCGTTAGGGGTTAAGGGTTAACTCAGAGATGAGTCCAGGGCTTTAGGGGTTAAGGGTTAACGCAGAGATGAGGGAGGAGGAACAGTTGATTTATTGACTGTTCCAGTGAAGTGTTTGGATTAGCCAAAGTGGAAAACAAACCTCACAATATCATGTGAATCATTGTGTGTATAAGCACAAGTGTGTGTGTGTGTGTGTGTGTGGTAATGGTAATAATTGGGGGAGTCAGGGATACAATCCCAGTTTCTCCCACTGTCTGGGACAAATATCCAAAAAGGTTCAAATGACAGGAATCGTCTTTGTGTGTGTGTGTGTGTGTGTGTGTACCTGTTCAGGAGTGCAGAAGATATGTGCGTCGTCCTGGCAGAACTTGCGGACCCGGGTGAGACCACCCAGAGCGCCGGACAGTTCGTTCCGATGCAGTGCCCCGAAATCGGCCCAACGCAACGGGAGCTCCCTCCATGATCTTACACGCTGCTCAAACATCAGACTGGAACAGAGGGGTGTTATTGAGACGCCCTGAACAGTATGTGGGGCAGAGTATGAGAGAGAACATAGGTGTGTGTGTTCTCACCAGTGTGCAGGGCAGTTCATGGGTTTGAGTGCGTAGGTGTGTGTGTCACCGGTCACAGTGAACATGTTTTCACTGTAGTGTTCCCAGTGACCAGAACGCTCCCACAATGCAGTGCTGTATAGAGTAGGGGTCACGACCTCATTGAAGCCACGCCTCCTGTACTCAGTCTGGGGGGGGGGGGCGGGTGGAGAGAAGGAAGGGAGGGGTGGAGAGAAAGAGGGATGTAACCACTTCATTATAACAGACAGATTTCAGCAATGTTTGTGTGTATGTGTAGGCGCACTCATGTGTCATCCAGGGTTATGTGGAGAACAGACAGTCACAGTGTAGTAATTGGGGCGATGTCCTGACTTCTAACCACAACAGGAGTTTCCTGAGGTTACAGTCAGGGTAAAGATGTCTGAATGAGCGGCTGTGTGTGTGTGTGTGTGTGTGTGTGTGTGCACGCACAAGCGTACTTTGCTGATTGTCGTGGCCATTCCATTCTAAAAATACTAAGGATGTGTTCGTAAATTCACTCTGGAGTGCCAGAGTACGCTCAGAGTGAGCTCTGGGAGTTCGTAAATTCACTCTGGCTAATTCAACCAAAGCAAAGTTGGTAGAATGTTTGAATTTAGAATGCTTGGTTGATAAGAGTAACAGTATTGATTTGAAACCCATTCTATTTCCTTGCCATGGTCATTCTATTCATAAGAATACACTTATATTTGAATATGATGATATCCCAAATGAAAAGAGCAACTTAAGAAGAATGTTAGAATGTTTGGTTGATAGGCACCAATGTTGATATGGAAATCAGTTTTGGTGGCATCAACCCCAAGACTAGATGTGCGACTTGTTTCTGCCAGAGCCATATTAAGATAATTCTGCCAGGTTTGAGAATAGCTGCCATGTTAGCACCTTTATTCTTTACATTTTGGTGATGCAACAATACGAGATCACCTCCCACAACTCCCTATGGAATGACCTGCTGTAAACAAGCAAAATAGTGTAGCGAATTCAAAATACATTTTTACTGATAAGCATTTGGGATAATGTGTATCCAAGTCTGTACTGTGTTGTGGTGTCAACAAATTGCATCTTCATCGGTTTTGAAAACTTTTCAAAATAAAACAGTGTGGAAGTGTCAATTATCACTTAGCAATGGCTATAGTAGCCGAGTGGTTAGTGTTGGGCCCATAACCGAAAGGTTGCTGGATTGAATCCCCCAGCTGAAAAGGTAAAAATCTGTCGTTCTGCCCCTGAACAAGGCACTTAACCCACTGTTCCTAGGCCGCCATTGTACATAAGAATTTGTTCTTAACTGACTTGCCTAGTTAAATAAAAAATAGAGGAGAAAGTGGTGCTCTCGGAAGGTTCAGACAGAAACCCCACATTGGCTCAACTCTCTAGACGCTGTTACTCTGGTTTCTGTCATCGAAGATTATCAAGTTTTCAAAAATTACCTTCTATATCTAGCGATTTCACCAGTCTAACAAAGATGGCACAGAAACGTAAGTATCTTCCTGTAAGACCTTCAAATCACATCATCAATGGTAAGAATCATGGTGTATTCTCACCAATATTTGGTTCAATGCTTATTTTTCGTGTACTTCTCAACATTCCTTGTTTAGCATGCATTTAGGTACATATAGAACTGGTTTTGTGTGAATTTAGGTCTGGTCTTCTGGAGTTTCTCAGAGATCTAGCATTATGAGTGCCACTGGAAGTCCCTAAACATGGCCAGCTGCTGGTATCACCTCCAGCACCAGCCTGAGCAGGAGAAACAACATCTGTTCCACAAGCACATGGAGCTGAAGCGCATCTTTGTGTGTGCACGTGTTACCTTGATAAAGTCAGTGAGTGTGTTGTAGATGTGAGCTCCTTTAGGCAGGAAGAAGCAGCTTCCAGGACTGACGTCATTAAAGAAGAACAGCTCCTGGTCCTGGAGGCAAAACACACACACACACACACACACACACACACACAACCATATCAGTATACACACCATTTTGGAGACACCATCGCACTTGCCTCACAGTTAGCCAAGATGCTTAGCTAGCCTGCTAAAATAGTTTAGTTTGTTAGTTAGCAATAGCTTCTACACTACTCTGCTAGCTACAGTAGCGCTGCTGTGCCAATAATAGCCTGTCTCCAAAAATGACGGGTATCTCAAGTTGTTTATATTTCTATGTGTATTGGACCTAGATCTTTTTCCGTCCCTCTTCCCGTCCACCTCACCGTGCCGATGCGTCTGTGGTCTCTCTTCCGCGCCTCCTCCTGTTCCCTCTCCCACTCCTCCCTCTCCCTCTCTCCTGGGAAGGCCACACCCATCACACGCATCACGCCTGACGAGCCAACAGAATTGGTCAACGTTACGGGAGACACCTGAACACAGGGGACCGAGAAGAAAGAGAGTGTGACAGAGAAAGAGAGATAGAGTAGCAGAAAAGAGAAATATACTGAACCAAAATATAAAAGGCAACTTGTGAAATGTTGGTCCCATGTTTCATGGTCCCAGAAATGTTCCATACGCACAAAAGGATTCTTTCTCTCAAATTTTGTGCAAAAATGTGTTTACCTCCCTGTTAGTGAGCATTTCTCCTTTGCCAATATAATCCATCCACCTGACAGGTGCGGCATATCAAAAAGCTGATTAAACATGATCATTACACAGGTGCACTTTGTGCTGGGGACAATAAAAGGCCACTCTATATGTGCAGTTGTGACGCACAACACAATGCCACAGACGTCTCAAGTTTTATAGGGAGCGTGCAATTGGCATGCTGACTGCAGGAATGTCCACCAGAGCTGTTGCCAGAGAATTTAATGTTCATTTCTCTACCATAAGTCGTCGTTTTATTGAATTTGGCAGTACGTCCAACCAGTCTCACAAGCGCAGACCACGTGTATGGCGTCAGGTGGGCGAGTGGTTTGCTGATGTCAACGTTGTGAACAGTGTGCACCATGGTGGCGGTGGGGTTATGGTATGGGCAGGCATAAGATACGGAAGGACAATGAACACAACTGCATTTTATTGATGGCAATTTTAATGCACAGAGATAACATGACGAGATCAACTCTATGCGAAGGAGAGGTATTTGTGACCAACAGATGCATATCTGTATTCCCAGTCATGTGAAATCCATACATTAGGGCCTAATGAATGTATTTCCATTGACTGATTTCCTTATATGAACTATAACTCAGTAATATCTTTGAAATTGTTGCATGTTACATTTATAATTTTTGTTCAGTATATATACAGTGGGGAGAACAAGTATTTGATACACTGCCGATTTTGCAGGTTTTCCCACTTAAAGCATGTAGAAGTCTGTAATTTTTTATCATAGGTACTCTTCAACTGTGAGTGACGGAATCTAAAACAAAAATCCAGAAAATCACATTGTATTATTTTTAAGTAATTAATTTGCATTTTATTGCATGACATAAGTATTTGATACATCAGAAAAGCAGAACTTAATATTTGGTAAAGAAACCTTTGTTTGCAATTACAGAGATCATACATTTCCTGTAGTTCTTGACCAGGTTTGCACACACTGCAGCAGGGATTTTGGCACACTCCTCCATACAGACCTTCTCCAGATTCTTCAGGTTTCGGGGCTGTCGCTGGGCAATACGAACTTTCAGCTCCCTCCAAAGATTTTCTATTGGGTTCAGGTCTGGAGAATGGCTAGGCCACTCCAGGACCTTGAGATGCTTCTTATGGAGCCACTCCTTAGTTGCCCTGGCTGTGTGTTTCGGGTCGTTGTCATGCTGGAAGACCCAGCCACGACCCACCTACAATGCTCTTACTGAGGGAAGGAGGTTGTTGGCCAAGATCTCGCGATACATGGCACCATCCATCCTCCCCTCAATACGGTGCAGTCCGCCTGTCCCCTTTGCAGAAAAGCATCCTCAAAGAATGATGTTTCCACCTCCATGCTTCACGGTTGGGATGGTGTTCTTGGAGTTGTACTCATCCTTCTTCTTCCTCCAAACACATTATTACACATAACTTAATTTCTGAACTTATTTGTTTTGGTTTATTTGTTTGTATGGATTACTTGGGTTGTTACCAACATCTGGTGAAAATGTCATGTCAATAGCACCTTTGGAAATATATTTACTGAGAAAAATGGTGACGTGTTCAATACTTATTTCACCCGCTGTATATATGAATAAATAATACAGTATATGCTGGCCATCTTTGTTCCATAGCCACCATTTTGGAACCACTGCTCTACAGATAACAGACAGGGGCTGTTTCCCCTTGGGACAATAAAGATTGACAGGATTTGACTTGGCGGGGGCAGGAAACTGGCCACTGACAATCACAACATCCTGCTTCTGGTGTTGTTTCCATGGCTATTGCTCTCCCAGCATGGAAAGTGGGAATTCTATTCTGACCAGTACAATACTAGTATGGAAATTCCACTTTCTCCAGTACAACACTATGAAAGCAAATAGTAGTGCTGAGCGATTAACAAAATGTTGTTTTTTAAACAACTAATTGACCAACATCAGTTCAATTATTTGAATTCCATTTAGTTCATTATTTTTTTCTGTGAGTGTGATGCGCAGTTTCTCTAGAGAGAAATCAGATCATCAAACCTGAAACCGAACAGACCTCAAGCACTAATTGCTCAGCACTAGCAAATAGGTCATTGTGGACATCAGGGGACCAAGCTCCAGCTCTAATGCTTCTAGGAAAACAACAAACAGCGCTTTGTTCTGCTTGTCTTCAGTGTGTCATGTTGTTCTGACTTGTTAGTCTCTAGTGCGTTATTTAACTGGCCAGTGACTGCAGGAAGAGGTCAGAGTTAATGGCTATATTGCATGGTAATGTCACAGCCCATGTTATGAGTTAAACAGTAACCAGGTTCCCATCCAACCTTTTTATGAGAGTAAAGTATATGCCAATACCAGAGTGGACACATTCGCTACATAACTCAACATTGTTTGTGACAAAATCATCAGTAGACCAACGTAGTTTAGATGTCATGATGAGAAGACAATAACTGTATATTCCTAAATGAACTGATATACAGGCAGGGAGGCTGACACACATGTGCACACGTACCTGCAGCATCTTGAAGACCTTGAGGAGACCCGTGTGAGGGAGGAGAGGACCATTGCAGACTCCTATGCTGTCTCCACACCTGACCCACACAAGGAACAGGAAGAGACAGACATGTCATCCTAGGGTACAGTAATTTCTCTTTAGAAACAGACCATGACTGTAGCATTACCATGTGGTGTGTGTGTGTGTTGTATCAGGCTGTGAGATGTTGAGCAACAAACCTGTACACTGTGACAGTAGGACCACTCATCTGTTCTTCAATCAACTGGAGTCTCAGAGCACTGTCCTAGATGACAGTACACACTCAGTTAGTACACACACACACACACTAGTGTATCACGGCCACACCCCTTGAATTACAGACATTCCTAGATGGTGACCATTACAGGCAGTGGTTAAAGACAACACATGTAAACAGTCAATTCCACAAGCTGCTACAGGTAGGAGCCGAGCAACACACCTACATTCTAGAATAATGTGGGCCATAACTGTAATGCCAGCTAATGTCTCATTCTGTACCAACTTCATACAATCCCTGCGTCATTACAGAATAATCGAACACTCCTAGCCAAATACATTTAGTGCAGGTAAAGTACAAAATAATACTGGCATTGATACAAATGTGCTGTTTTCAACCACAATGGCTATGTCCTAAATGGCACCCTATTCCCTATATAGGGAACTACATAAAAAATAGGATGCCCTTTCAGATGCAGCAAATGACAGACCAACAGAACCAATGTCCTCTGACCTGGAAGAGCTCTGTAACTTCCTGCCTGTTCAGCTCCAGTCTGGAGAGAGGAAGCTTCTGACCAGCGGCCTCCTTACATCTCTCCTCTAGTTCAGCTAGGGACAGGGCACTGGGAGAGAGACCAGGGGTAAGTACTGTTTGTGTATTTTTTAAATTTTATTTAACCTTTATTTAACTAGGCAAGTCAGTTAAGAACAAATTCTTATTTAAGTGCAGTGCATTCGGAATACAGTACATTCGTAAATTATTCAGACCCCTTAACTTTTTCCACATTTTGTTACGTTACAGCCTTACTCTAAAATTGATTCAATTATTTTTCCCCCTCAATCTACACACAATATCCCATAATGACAAAGCAAAAACAGGTTTTTAGACATTTTGGCAAATATATAAAAATGTATTGAAATATCACATTTACATGATAGCTCCTCCCAGGGGCCCTGTTAGAAAACAAATGCTTCCTTCCCTCCCTCCCTCCCTCCAAGCAGCTTTTCTGTCTTAAAGGGGCGCCACAAGGTGAGGAGATGATTAGTGGGGTAAAATGTATGCACGCCTGACTAAGTCACTTTGGATAAAAGTGTCTGCAAAATGGCATTTATTATAAAGAGAGGGAAATGTCTTACCTGTTCTCCGAAAGGTGGTCACAGTAGAGGCCGGACTCTGACACGCCCTCTCTGCACACACCCACACCAAACACCCTCTCTAACGCCCAACCCACAACACACGCTCCTGTCCTCCACACCGCCTGGGGGAGAGAGGGAGGCAGGAAGGAAGAAGATGAAAGAGAGGGGATAAGAGAGAGAAGAGGTCAACCTCTGCATCTGACTGCTCCACATGTAAGATCTTCTATTGGGTTAGATGATTGACAGAATGTTCTTAGTAAGTACCTGTTTGCCCTCTGTGGTGTCGAAGCCCAGCAGCTGTAGTTCACAGTCAGCCTCCAGGGGACGAAGCAGCTCCCACAGCTCTCCATTCACCCTGCTCACCAGAGCACCTTTCACACTGCAGACACGGAGAGTTAGAAGATTAAAGACAATCTCAATATGTTTGCTTACACCTATCCAATTTCACTGAATTCTAACCTGAAAGCAAAGACAGATGGGACGCATAGGTGTCCCAGGGACTGATGAGACAGGCCTGTAGGACTCTGCAGGGAGTTACTAAGGCTGCGTTTAGACAGGCAGCCCAATTCTAATATTTTTGTTCACTAATTGGTCTTTTGTCCAATCAGAGCAGCTCTGAAAAAGATTGATGAATCAAAAGAACAATTAGTGGAAAAAATTGAGAATTGGTCTGCCTGTCTAAACGCAGCACGTGTTCTGAGGTATAACCAGTGCTTGACTTGGACAGGTGCTCACCGGAGCAGAGGACCGGCACCTCAACATTTCTGCTGCTTGAGTTCCTGCACCTCTTATTTAATTCCAAGTCAAGCACTGGGGATGACCCTTCCCTGACTTTTAGGGTACTGAATTTTAAAAATAAACACACACACACACACACACACAAACGTCTGAGAGGCTAACCGTGCGTTCTGGGCAATGAGTGAGGGCGTGGTCACTCCTGTGGTGCCCTTCACCGTTCTGCCGTCAGCCAATCGGACGATGAGGGCCTGTTCCGTGCCGCCGCTTGTCCTCGCCTGGCCCCGCCTCTCTCTGAGAGACTCAAACACCCGCACACGCTCAGACAGAGCAGAGGATGCCTGTATCTAGAGGCAGAGGGGAGGAGGAAGTAGGAAACAAGGGAATAGAAAAGAAGAGAACACAGGGGTCAATATGAACAGCAACGGGATTATACTATTACCATGTAATCATTTTACATCAAATCTTTGCACAATATGGTATTCATAACAAAACATATGGTATGATCATACATACATTAGTAGTTGCATATTTCAGAGAGAGAGAGAGAGAGGACCCAATAATAAGCTTAATTGAGAACTGTCCCCTCCCACCAAAACACCCTTAAAAATATAAATAACCTTGTGGTCACACACAGACACAAATTACATGACAGATTATAGTGTAGTCTTGTTTGGCCGTCAGAACACTTTCAGGGCTATTCATAGATCCATCCAATGGAACGTCAGAGAACACGCCCACACCTATGTCCCTGAGCGGTCATAGGAAACTGCTACACCACCGATTTGGAGAAGGCTAGCTACACAACCCAATGATACTCAGCTGCCCAGTACTGCTACGTTTCATAACAGAACACGGTTTGATAAGGTTGCACACCTTGCTATAGCGCCTCTGAGAGCGAAGCACTGCCCGAACTGACGGCCGACAGACGGGAAACCGTAAAAGCACAGTCACGAGCATCCTTAATCCACCGGTTTCACCGAGAACTTTCCATAATCACATTTCACACTCGTTGTCCCTTACACTGCAAGCGGCCATAACACCGGAAGAATGAAGTAGATGGTTAAGAAAAGTGATTGGCCAGCAAGGGAAGAGGGCGGAAATGTGTGACGTGACAAGTGCGCGCACGTTGGTGAGCGTCAACAATGAAGGCGCGCTCACCGTTCATTTATACACCTCTGTAGCACCCACTAATCTGTATTTAACATTCGAATGGATCCATTTCAGGCACACGAGACGCACTTCACAGCATTAATCGAAAACAGACTAGCCCTGAAAATGACCTGAATCTATTTAACACAGGTACGCTCAATTCCTACATTTTGCCAAATTACCCCCAAGATCAAGAGTGGAGCGCTCTATAAACCCATGAGTAGATCACTGCATCTGTGCAGCGCCTGAAGAGAATTGATCAACGGTGAAGCAACCGGGTTGGTCCCTGTGAGAACCAGCAACACATATCCATTCATTGATTGGCCGCATGAAGAGAGAGGAACAGCAGAGAATATTTTAGCTCAGAGCACCGTTATTAGGCTATTACATTCACATAGCTCAAAAGTACTCGCCTATAACGGGTCAGAAATTAGGCTACTTTGAACAGACTTCTGGAAGGAATAGTATGAATAGCCTATTTTATTTACATTGTTTTAATATAAAGTAGCCTACAACTAGGATTAGTTTGAGAGGCTATGTAGTTGACAATTGAGCAACATTACTGAAGTATACTTTGAGAAGCCTCGACACTGGCATCTCAATTCGTCACCACTAAGGAGCGCAGGGTGATATGATCAATATGGTTTCGTTATTTCTTTCCACATAAGGTAATTGGTTCCAAGCTCTGTGTTTTTAAACGTCTTTGTGTAATAGTTTACAATTAAATTATAGTTAACTTTTAGATAATTTCACCGATATACACGTAAAAAGTTTCATTTATTCTACATAAATGTAAATAACTGGAAGTGAAATATACTTCGAAGAGTTATATAGTGTTGATGTACTAACATAAACGTCAATATGATTTTAGAGAGAAGGGATTTGCAAGTGACGCAGACTGGCTCGAATAAGAGCGAACATTGAAAGAACGATTGGGGGCGCTAGAGTAATTTAACTGGGGACTTAGGACCACCTGTGCAGTCTCACTGAAAACACTGAAATGGGTAGGTCCCTGGGTAGAATGCCCTTAGAGAAGGTCCAAGGTCCCTCCTCTAACACTTTTGAGGAGGGGGTGTGGAGATAGGAAACGAGGAATCACAGAAAGAATAATTGAGTTAGAGCCCTAGAATCAGGATGGCCTAAAATCCTCAGGTTATCCCAAATACTACCTAAAATAGGGACCATTATCAAGCACAATTAAATACTTGTTCACCGTCAGTATCTCATACTTGGAACCCCACTACCACACAGATAAGAGACTTGTGTATTCTCATAAGGTGAAACCTATTTATGTTTGTATGAAGAGCATCTCAATGTCTCATCACATCCTTTCCTTCATTTACACTGATCTGACTGAAGTAATCTGGTGAAAGCAAATACTTTTAGTACACTTTCCCCACTTTGTTTTCACCTATCCAGTCTTCTCAGAACAGTATATAAAGGTGATGAGAGGAAGCCACTGAGATGTGGTAATATTATCTCAACTGCGTTTCATTAACGGGACAGGTGTAATATATTTAAAGTACTGTGCAGTGACTGTGCACTGAATATGGAGTGGGTAGGTTAAAGACTTCAATGCTTTCAACTGACAGTGAAATCAGAGTCAAGGTGTGTCATACATGCAGTGGATTGGTTTGGGAGGAACAAAGACATGTGGACCAGAGCTCTGTGCAAGGATGTGACCTGCACAACCATGAAAATCGTGTCAATCGAGAAGGTTGAATGCAGATGGGTAAGGTAAATGCTGTAGGATGGAATCACTTTTGTGTGTGTAGAAAACAATAAATGGTAACCCACTGCTGGGTTTGGCTCTTCAGACAGTCAATAATAGAACTAAACCCACATTGGGTGTAATAGCATTGTAGTGACTACCTCAGTCTTAACCAGAGGAGGCTAGTGAGGGAAGGACAGCTCATAATAATGGATGGAATGGAGAAAATGGAAAGGTATCGAACACATGGAAAATCAGGTGTTTGATACCATTCAATTTATTCCATTCGAGCCATTACCATGAGCCCGTTCTCTCTATTTAAAGTGCCACCAGCCACCACTGGTCTTAACTCATATGGTACAGTACTGAACTTTATGTCTGTGGTCAATGGGAGTGGTTACTCTGCCTGTTCCGGTCACCAAATCATCCCCTAGTCCCTACTATTCACTCCACATATATGAAAGGATTGGATAGGTGTAATACTGTATTAGCTGCACCTTGCCTCTGATAGGTGTAAGCCACCTACAGCTAATGTAATCCTCCCAGATCAGCCAAGGGTTTGATTATGAATTGAATATTCACAATTGCAGAGGCTGTCTTAAAAACACATGCAGTAGGACTCAATGGACTGTGGTTTAAAATGTCTTCATATGAAGCAAATGCCTGGCTGTATGTCTATGTTGTGACAGTCATAGGTAAACACAGTAAAATCACTTAACTACAGAAAGGACCAGTGGTAGAGAATCACTGAACTACAGGAAGGACCAGTGGTAGAGAATCACTGAACTACAGAAAGGACCAGTGGTAGAGAATCACTGAACTACAGGAAGGACCAGTGGTAGAGAATCACTGAACTACAGGAAGGACCAGTGGTAGAGCGAGAGTAGAGCAGTAGCATTGGAAAGGATTGGACACTCAAAAGATTAATGATAGAACATCATTGATGATCATAACAAAAAGAATAGCAATGCATATAATCAAGAAGAGAAAAACATAACACAACCACCCCCTTCATGACTGAATCATTACATAGTTAATGCAGACTATACGCACACCATTAGATTCCTCAAATCTTTAGCATTTTCACTCAAAAGTTATTCAAACATTTCAAACTCAAGAGTACATTGACAATATTAGTATTACATCTCTGAATCCATCCTGGTGGCTAACTGTCTTGTCTAAATGAGGTAAGGGAGTTAAAAGGGAAGTCGTTTAGTCTACTGTACAGCAGGGAATTTTGCACAAACCAAAACTGTAAATAAAATCTGGTCCATTTCAACAGTGACATAGAGAAGCATCACGTCATACATGTAGTCAGAGCGAGAGTAGTAGCTGGTCTGTAGCATTGATTCAGAACAGCATAGCTTCGATACAATACTTTATAGCAGAACACTATAAACTGATAAACTAACACTGATGGGAAATCTAGATGAGTATTTACATAGTTTTTCATTATCTTAATGAGTAATGAATGTTTGCAGATAATTCCCTAATCACTTCTTCATTGGTATTATTTGGTATTCTACAGTTCTAAATGTTGATCCAGGAAGTACAGCGCCAGAGGAAGGAAGGAAGGAGGAAAGAGAAAGGAAACGAAGGGAAAAGGTAAAAAGCAACAAACAAAAAAAATGTCAGGACTGGATAGAAAGAGTGCGCTGCACGTGCGTAGACAAGTATAGATATTTTACATCTGACATGAAGTTACAGCCACACAACAAAAATCACAGCAAGAAATCAAAGCAACTCAGAACAAATGAGCAGTTGGGGAAAAAAATTACATTGTTGGTACTGTTATAAGTAATGTTTCAGCATTACAATTCAGCTTTGAATAACTAGACAACATTTTTTTTATATCATACAACACAGCAGTCATGACAACTACTGCGATTGGTCTTACCGGTATCCATGTCAGTGCCTGTATCAAAGAAAGTAGTACCCTCCCCTTGGTTGGGTTGAAACTGTATTTTATTAAAGACAATACAGGTAGAGATGCCCTAGCAGAGACACAGCGGGTTCATAGTTCAAACTTCTAAAGCACCTGCCTCAACTACTGTGACTCTCCACAACTCATCATTATCAGCTAAATGTGTCTTAACACTGGACGATTCTTCACTCTCCTCCCCTCTCTCTTTCAGATTGGAGAGATGGACAGAGTGGTGTTTTGTTAGAGCAACGAGAAGCATGAACATCTCTGCCTCGGTGTCACTAAAGACTAGGCTTCTTCACAACCATGTCAATCACAAGTTAGTGAATAGCGATGATTCTCCTCTTTACACAAACAACCAAGGTTTAATAGTCGTAACACAGCCAACTCATTCAGGTCTATACATTTGAAAGCTGAGAAATACACAGAAGAAAGAGAGACATGGAAACCTCTAGAAGGAGAAACACAAGGTGATTATGAGTGTTCACTTTATGATCAGTGTGCTGTTGTGGAGAAACTCCACACTGATCATAAAGTCAACACTCATTGGATGACCAAATCCTATTGCGAGAGGAGAAGAGAAAATTCTCTCTCTCTCTCTCTCTCTCTCTCTCTCTCTCTCTCCTCTCTCTCCTCTCTCTCTCTCTCTCTCTCTCTCTCTCTCTCTCTCTCTCTCTCTCTCTCTCTCTCTCCTCTCTCTCTCTCTCTCTCTCTCTCTCTCTCTCTCTCTCTCTCTCTCTCTCTCTCTCTCTCTCTCTCTCTCTCTCTCTCTCTCTCTCTCTATCTCTCTCTCTCTCTCTCTCTCTCTCTCTCTCTCTCTCTCTCTCTCTCTCTCTCTCTCTCTCTCTCTCTCTCTCTCTCTCTCTCTCTCTCTCTCTCTTCTCTCTCTGTGTGTGTGTGTGTGTAAGCCTGGTGATTGGGGAGGAGGCAGATTTGGTTTGGTTACCCATTTCATACATAACACTGTGCATTAGCTTGTGTGAAGGCCAAATGTAGTAAGATTAATGACTCCAGAAGGACTAACATAGTGAGTAGTGAGGACAGACTGGGCTCATACCATAAGGGTTCTACACATCTTCTAGGTGTGTAGGTTGCTTTTCATTCAGCTTGTCATGGGGTTAACCCTTCAATAGCGTGGGGGTAAGAAAGGTCTTTTGGGGGGGTATAATGCACCTCCTCGGCCCCCACCGAAAGGAGGGCCAGGACGCTTGCCTCCCGCGGAACATGGGTGGCTCTAGGTTGCGGTGCTGGTGGGCAGGGGGGCCGCGAGAGTGGAGTAGAGGTCTCTGAGGGATGAGTTGATGGGGGGGCAGGGGTTGGGTAGGCGCAGGAGGGACAGTGAGGGACGGCGGGGATGGTTGGGGTTGGGGTGTCGGGGCTGGGCAGGGGGGCTAGCTGGGGAGGGTTGCTGGAGTGGAGGAGCTTGGGAGCGAGAAGGCAGGGGGTCGCCTGAGGGAGAGGGAGGGGTGGAGGAGGGAGAGGGGGGTGGATGAGGGAGGTTAAGGCCATCCTTGACACGCCCCAGTAAGGGGGGTGGGGCACCGGGGGTGCCAGGGCGGTGGAAAGGGGGTGCGTGGCGGGGGCGAAATGCTCTTTGACCGTGCCGGGACGAGGCATCTTAGGGGGCTCCCCTAAAAGAGAGGACATGAGGGGAGTGGGGCCACCTTTACCCCCCCTGGGGTCCCCCTCCCATCCCCCCTCTGTCTCCTCCTCCGTCTGGACGGACCTGGGGAGGGAGGGGCAGCTGGCGGTCGATGGGGACTAGAACCCCGCCTACCATGACTGCCGAGGGGGGAAGGAAGTTGCGCGGGGGGTGGAGGGAGCTGGGGCATGGGAGGGGGTGGAGGGCGTGGGATGGGTGGAGGAGGGGAGTTGAAGAAGGGAGGAGGGGGATGATGGTGGAGGTGTGAGGGGGGGGGACCCTGGGGGTTCTCCCCATGGTAGAGGGGCATCTGGAACTGGGGTGGGGGGCCGTGCGGATGAGGGTGGGCATGAGGAGGGTGATTAGAATGAGGATGAGGAGGAAGGTGGTGGTGTGGGGGCGGGGGAGGCATGGCGGGGGAAGTCATGTCGTCAGAGCCGCCCTGAGAGGAAGGTGAAGGGGGCTGGGCATCCAGGTATCCTTCCTCCTCGTACCACATCCCTCCACCTGGCCTCCTCCCCCCTTCCCCTCCACCCCCGCGACCAATCACGCGGATGCTCTCCACCGTCTGGATGCGCTCTCCGGTTGGCTGGCGGTTTGAGAAGCCCCCCAGTGATTGGAAAGGTGCTCCCTCGGTGCAAGGTGACACCAGTGTCTCGATACGATGGTACTGCCCTCCCTCCCCGTCAGATGAGCCCCCACCATCCTCTCCTCCCCTCTTTCCCTTTTCATCCCTCGTTCCACTCATTCCCCCCTCCTCTGACCCGCTGCTGGTCTTGCGGGAACATACGGACGCTCTCCTCTCTCCTCCTACTGATCTGTCATTCCCGTGACTCTTCCCCTGACTCTTCTGTCCATCCTGCTTGACTTTGCTGCTTCCCAGTGATGAAGAGCTAATCTTCCTCTTCAAATCTTCCTCCTTCAGCTTGGCGGTCTTCTTCCCCGCTCCGTAACCTTGGAAACGAGAAGAGGAAGAGAGGAAGTCCCCATCGCTGCTGCTTCCTGTTGGGGTGATGACGGCGTCCCAAGGATCACTGCGGTAGGCTGTGGGTGAAAGATTGTGACCTACAGATGACACTAAGCTCTTGGGGTCACTGTTGAGGCCAAAGGGGTCGGAGGAGACACCCCCTGGTGTGTCCATGATTTCATCCTGGGTGGGGGTGCCCCCGCTCTCATCCCTGACAGGGGTCCCATCTACCCCGTCTCCCCCCAGCAGAGGGCTCCCATCCCCCAGGCCCAGACTGAACCCTGGGTTCCCCTGGAGGAAACGGTTGATCTTAGACTCTAGGCTGGGAGGAGAGACAGAGCGGCTAGGGAGAGTGGGAGGAGGAGGAGGAGGAGGAGGAGGAGGGGGGGGGAGAGACCTCTCGATTTTTCTCCCAGTCCCTGGCTCCACTGCTCCTCTCAGGTGTGTCTCGTTTGAGGCTGTTGGTCAGGGGGGGTTTGGTGTTGCTGGGAGTGGTGGGTGTGGGGGGGCCCTTGGCTGCTGAGGAGTCTGGGGAGGCATGGGAGGAGGGGGCAGAGGAGGAGGAGCTACCAGACCTCAGCAGAGAGGACAGACCTGAGGAGAGAGAAGAAGAAACAATGGAGGGGAAACAAAGATATGAGGGGGGAGGGAGAGAGAGAAAGTGGGGTGGGAGGAGATAATTACAACAGCAGAAACAAAAAGTTCCCCCCAAAATGAGCTGAAACAATTCAAACAGAAGCCTTGCATTTCCCATCTCAAAGTCTGTCTATAAATGTGCCTGTCTGTGTGTGTGTGAGACTAACCCTGTGTGTGGGTCTTTGACAGGGCGTTGAGGATGCCTTCAGGGGTGACGTTCACTCTGGACAGGATGCTGGCCAGGGCTGGGCTAGGAGGGGTAGGGCCAACTGGAGTTTTGGAAGAAGATGCTTGGCCAGAGGGGGTGGTGGGAGTTCCAGGGGAGGGGCGAGACACAGGGCTGGCTGCTGAGGGAGACAGAGAGAGACAGAGACAGAGAGAACAATCTTATGCAAAAATTTTATAACATTTCTGTACCAGCGTGTGACAGCATCCATATATTCATTCTGCTTATATTGCCAAGTACAGACACACACACCTGTGTTCTTCATGGCTGATGTGATACTGCTCAGTATGGAGCTGATCTTGCCCAGGTCCACGTTGGCCAGGTTCATTCCCAGAGGAGCGGTCGGACCGCTAGGGCCACTCACGCCCGTGCTCGTAGGGGTGCTGGGAGTCACCGGGGTGGGGGTAGATGGTGCTGCTTTTTTGAGAGGGGAGTCGGTGGAGGTTCGAATGGGTGTGACAGGGGCAGGTTTCACTGCGGTCTTGGAGCTGGTCACCTTGGAAAGAGTGGCTGATGATTGCTTCTCAGCTGATGGAAACACTGCGGGTTAAAGCTTATTGTGTTAGTTCATTTTTATTTTGATAAGGTTTAGTATAATTGAGATTTCCCTACTGGCCCTACTACCATCTCACCTGTGTTAGCTGTCTCCATCTCCTCCTCAGAGAGATCCATGTCTTCCACATCTCTGTTGTCCAACGCTCTCACAACCCCCATGTCCCTCTCGTCCATGGCACTCCCATCCAGGTCTGGGTCAAAGCCCAGACTCCCCCCTCGGCTTCCCCCCAGCCCCAGGAAGGGGGAGTCAGAGCCAGTGGGTGAGGGAGCGTCCTCAGAGGGGGAGGGGATGGGAGACTCCTCGGGACCGGGGAGGGAGGACTTGAGGGCATCCAGTTTACGTTTGAGGTTGACCACACGGTTGGCAAAGGTTTTGTAGGCCTTGAAATTTAGAACCATATAATTAGATTTATTGGATTTTTATTCAATTATTTATTTATTTGATTGATGACATCAGATTGATTGGCTGAATGATTGGTTGATACTCACACTGGCCACAATCTTGACTTCCTTGTACTGCATCTCATAGAAGACGTCTGCATTTCCCAGAGACTCCAGCAGAGGGGGCCCTAAAGGCATCTGGTTCTCCAGGAAAGTGACAAACTCCTGCAGCTTCTGGCTGCCCTCTTCAAAGTCCTTGGCAAACTTGTTCCCTCCGGCCTTGTCTGGTGTAGAGATAGATGAAGGACAAGAGTTTAAGAAGTAATTTAAACAAGAGGACACAGAACGTGATAAGGTCAAGACATGGTATGACTAGGGCTGTTATTAAACCTTGTCAGCCAGTAACTTCCAGTCTCACGGTAATTGACCGTTAATTAACATAAACGCGTTTAGCATCTCCGGGTTTCCACACATATTTTTTTTCTCTCTCACCCATCTACACACAATACCCCATAATGACAAAGTGAAAACATGTTGTTTTTTTGTTTTTACATTTTTGCAAAATGTAGTGAAAATTAAATACAGAACTATCTCATTTAGTATTCACACCTCTGAGTAAATACATGCTAGAATCCGGGAGCAGCGATTACAGTTGTGAGTCTTTCTGGGTAAGTCTCTAAGAGCTTTGCACACCTGGATTGTACATAGTTGCACATTATTATTTTTTTAATTCTTCAAGCTCTGTCAAGTTGGTTGTTGATCATTGCTAAACAACAATTTTCAAGTCTTGCCATAGATTTTCAAGCCGATTTAAGTCAAAACTGTAACTAGGCAAACATTCAATGACGTCTTGGTAAGCAACACCAGTGTATATTTAGCCTTGTGTTTTAGGTAATTTTCCTGCTGAAAGGTGAATTTGTCTCCCAGTGTCTGTTGGAAAGCAGACTGAACCAGGTTTTCCTCTAGGTTTTTGCCTGTGCTTAGCTCTATTCACTAATGGCTTGCCATAACAAAGGGGTTGAATACTTAATGACTCCAGACATCTCAGCTTTTCATTTATTTGTAAAAATGTCTAAAACCATTACTCAACTGACATTATGGGGTATTGTTTGTAGATTAGTGACACAACATCTCAATGTAATCCATTTTAAATTCAGAATGTAACACAACATTTGGAAAAAGTCAAGGGTGTGAATACTTTCTGAAGGCCCTGTATAGGCTACACTTGAAGTTAATTGTCCACTTTAGTAGACTATTAATGACCATCGGCTATATCAGAGCACAGTTTTGGAGAAGCCTAGTTACCGGTCACGTGGAATTTGACTGCCGGTGTGGCGGTAATACGGCCACCTTAAGAGCCCTAGGTATGACCCCTGGCCTTGACCCTGTTTTGACCTCTGACCTTTAAGTCTTTTGAGGGCCTCCGTGCTGCAGACGTCTACTCTGAGAGCTGTCAGCTGGGTCTCCCTCAGCTCCTCCTCCTCCACCACCCGCTTGTAGCCCGCAAGCTGCTCAATGATCGACTGGGGCTGGAGAGAGGGGGAGGGAGGGAGGAAATGAGTATCAAAATAATCCTTTTAACCATGTTTTGAGGCTATACGGTGAATGTTTACATTTACTTTGTTTACAAACATTGGAGTAAAACAAGGTTATATTTTGGATTCTGATGGGGTACTACAGTTGAACTAAGCTCATAAGGCATTTATGTTATATTCTTCATGAATCAATGGGTATATATCAATAATTTATAAAAATACAAAAATGGATGTAGCAACTTCTGATTACCCCTTTAAAAGGGTGAAAGCAATTTAGCAGAGGACAGAAAAAAATACACTTACTATGAAATCAGCCACGATCTTGGACTTCAGGGCAGCTTTGGGGTTGACTGGGGCTGCAGGACAAAACCACACACATGAGCAACACAACATGACACACTGACCTGTACATGAACTGCTGATACATGAAGAAATAGGAGCATAGGACACTGACCTGTACATGAACTGCTGATACATGAAGAAATAGGAGCATAGGACACTGACCTGTACATGAACTGCTGATACATGAAGAAATAGGAGCATAGGACACTGACCTGGCGGAGGAGGCGTCTCTTTCTCCTTCTCTTTCTCTTTCTCTCTCTCCTTCCTGGCCAGGTTGGCTTTGAGCTGGGTGATGAGTTCCTCAGGATAGACGTTCCTCTCCTCCCAGATAGTGAAGATCCGCTCCACTGACTTACGCACCTTTGGATCTCTGGCAAGACAACAGGTCAGAGGGCATGAGGTTAGAAGAGCAGAGTCAGTCAGCAACAGATTGGTGGTCAATTTCCTCATATTCCTAACTTCCACCTAAATCAGATTTTCACTTAGTCTCTCCAATTAGCCTCAAATGGAAGTTAGGATGTGCCTCACAATATTCATATAACCCAGCGCAGTGCTGTTTACTCACTTGACCGTTAGGGCGGCGTTGGGGAGCACCTCAGCGAAGGCTGAGCGGTAGACGATGGCGTTCTTTCTCTTGCAGTTCTGGATGACATCATTGGCCAGGTAGAACAGATTCAGACGGTGGTTGGTGTCCGCTGATGGAGAAAAGGAGAAGGAGGAGAGGAAGACAGGGAAGAAGAAGAATAGGTGGAAGAGGAAGGGGGTTAGCGGGTCCTCAGAAGCCTGATGTTTAACCACAAATCAAATGTGATGGTGACCACTAAAACCTTGACCAGCCAAAACCTAGCCCAACCTAGCCCAGTGGATGACCTGCCTAAACCTAAACCACCCTAGTCCAGTGGATGACCTGCCTAAACCTAGACTACCCTAGCCCAGTGGATGACCTTCCTAAGCCTAGCCCACCCTAGCCCAGTGGATGACCTGCCTAAACCTAGCACACCCTAGCCCAGTGGATGACCTGCCTAAATCTAGCACAACCTAGCCCAGTGGATGACCTTCCTAAGCCTAGCACACCCTAGCCCAATGGATGACCTTCCTAAGCCTAGCCCAGTGGATGACCTGCCTAAGCCTAGCACACCCTAGCCCAATGGATGACCTTCCTAAGCCTAGCCCAGTGGATCACCTGCCTAAACCTAGCCCACCCTAGTCCAGTGATGACCTGCCTAAGCCTAGCACACCCTAGCCCAATGGATGACCTTCCTAAGCCTAGCCCAGTGGATCACCTGCCTAAACCTAGCCCACCCTAGTCCAGTGATGACCTGCCTAAGCCTAGCCCACCCTAGTCCAGTGGATGACCTGCCTAAGCCTAGATCACCCTAGTTCAGTGTATGACCTGCCTAAGCCTAGCACACCCTAGCCCAGTGGATGACCTTCCTAAGCCTAGCACACCCTAGCCCAATGGATGACCTTCCTAAGCCTAGCCCAGTGGATCACCTGCCTAAACCTAGCCCACCCTAGTCCAGTGATGACCTGCCTAAGCCTAGCCCACCCTAGTCCAGTGGATGACCTGCCTAAGCCTAGATCACCCTAGTTCAGTGTATGACCTGCCTAAGCCTAGACCACCTTAGCCCAGTGTATGACCTGCCTAAGCCTAGACCACCCAGTCGAAGAGCTATTAGCTCATGCATTTGCTAATCAATTCTAGCACTATAGCAAAACCAACCATAGATCATTACGGAAATGACAAACAATGCAGTGCTTTTACTAAGTGACAGTCAGAGGTAGACCACTTGGGATACGGAATCATGATAAGTTGATATTCACTTTTCTATCTAAAGTGTAATTAACACACGGACACAAAACGTCATTACTGCAGCGCACACTTTTTTTTCAACTGACAACTTCTCAGACTGAAGCCCTGCGTTACAGACAAGGCTAAGTCATGGAAACCAAGTAGGCTTGCCATGCATGTAAATAGAGTCCAACATGAATCAAAGACCTAGAAAATTAAGCCTGGTTGTAAATATAACTGCTTGAAATGTCACCTAATTTACTCTGGGAACGGCAATATACAGGCTCTAACATCTACCACCCTGAAAATATGAAGATCCAGTTCAACATTTTCAAAGATGTGGCACACAACAAGGTAGTCACAACAATGTCTATAATAATGTTCAGCGTCACCGCCTATTAATTCATGACACATGGCATTCTAACGCGACCACGTTACCATAAACAGCGCAGACAGCGTCGTCGCGCTATCCGACGTAAGACAACGTTCATGACATTCATGTCATTTAAAAAACAACAACATATTATTACACAAAGACAGAAATCTAGAGAATACCATACATTCAAAAGCCTGCACACCCAGAGTTAAGGTATTTCAAAGTGATCAGGTGATGGAGTAGGGGAAACAGACACAAATCAAAACACAGATCAGGTTCTGACCCAGACACGACTAGAAACTGTATGTACGAGTCCCACAATATCAATTAGGGTAACTGAAGCCATATTGATAAACTGAAAGTGATATTAGCCTACGCCCTATAGCCTCAGCATCTTGTGCAGGATAGCTGGGATGACTAGTGTAAACCAACTAATTAGGGTAAGTCTTAGTAAATGATAACAAATCAAAACACAGAAAACATAACCACTTTATAACATAAAATAACAATGCAGAAGCCTTTCATACATCACAGTTGGTTCCAGTGAGGAATGGTTGGCAAGTCAAAAAGGGAGAGAAACGTCCCCACTGACTCCCCATGGGAAGATGCATTCAGGGAGGACAGGTTGGAAAGTATACAACCAGGGGAGGGAGAGATGATGACAGAACACAGAACAGAAAGCAACAAGCTCTATGCCGTCAACAGTACCAAAACCTAAAACATGTTTCCCCTAAAACACTAAGGGCTCCATTCAGTCCGTATCACAGAAGTTCAGCGCTATAGGGTGCTTGAAATTGAAAGGTAATTTCCGATTGAGCCGACATATGCTGCGTATACCGTGAATAAAGAAACCACCATAAAAAATCCAGACTACTGTTTGCAACTGCACATGGGGACAAAGATTGTACTTTTTGGAGAAATGTCCTCTGGTCTGATGAAACAAAAATAGAACTGTTTGGCCATAATGACCATTGTTATGTTTAGAGGAAAAAGGGGGAGGCTTGCAAGCCGAAGAACACCATCCCAACCGTGAAGCATGGGGTGGCAGCATCATGTTGTGGGGGTGCTTTGCTGCAGTCAGGAATTTAAAGCTTGGTCGCAAATCAGTCTTCCAAATGGACAATGACCCCAAGCATACTTCCAAAGTTGTGGCAAAATGGCTTAAGGACAACAAAGTCAAGGTATTGGAGTGGCCATCACAAAGCCCTGACCTCAATCCTATAGACAATTTGTGGGCAGAACTGAAAAAGTGTGTGCGAGCAAGGAGGCCTACAAACCTGACTCAGTTACACCAGTTCTGTCAGCAGGAATGGGCCAAAATTCACCCAACTTATTGTGGGAAGCTTATGGAAGGCTACCCGAAACATTTGACACAAGTTAAACAATTTAAAGCCAATCACCTGTAGCCCAACTGATGCAGCATAGGGGTTATAAATAAATAAATAGTCTGACGCATGGGGTTGCCTACCTGCAAACTTAATCTTTTAACTAGTTAGCATCCTATTGGTGTAATGTAAGTCCCAAAAAACTTGCACAAACACAGTGAATATAATGTAGTCTTGCCTACTTTTTAGGGTAACTTGGGTAACCCGCCACCTGGGGTAGAACGCCCCCCTGTCGATACTTCTCACCAAAACCACTTCATGTCACCATTTCGCTTAACCATGATGCTGCTAAAACCTCTGTGGTGCAGTTTGCTCATAAATAATTGTAGGAATGGAAAGCTGGAAGACCCCTCTTTTTAACAAAGGCCATTTTCCCCACTCTTGCAAAAAATGATTGTGCATTGACTGTTTGTCAGAATGCAGGTTTCCCTCCAACCCCATAGTAGAATAGTTTGTCCGATATTTCTAGTCATTACATTTTGTTTGCAGAGGAAAAGTAAATGTGGACTGGACTGTTCTAGCATCAAAGTGCGCCTCGGCAGAAATATTTTCCATGTTTCATATTTTTGGGCAATGATTTAGCCGTGGAGCAACGCCAGTTAAATGAATGCAGTGGAAACACTGCAGTACAACACAACCCTAGAAGCTGCACTGTTAACACGGCTAGCCAACATTCTGTGAACATTTTTACATTTTATTTGAAAACAAGTTTAACCTTGACAATGAAGCCTACAACTCATCAAGTTTATCTTTGGTTGACAGAGTTGTAATGTTTGGGGGAATCAACATTGACAACAGACATACATGTGGTTGAGCCATTGACCGAGATAGAGAAAGATAGCAACACATTTTAACAGTCTACTGCAGTGCAATTAACTTTAAATTAACAGCTCAGGGCAATAGAAGCACTGAAAAGCAGCTAAACTTTTATAGCTGGAGGCAAGAGAAGTGGACAACATCAGTTTCCATAAACAACAAAACACTGGCAGATCGATATCCATGGCATATCCATAATCACAACATGCACATAACATGCACATAAACCGACGCATCAAAACACTGAATGAAATACAAAGTTTAGGTCTAGGCCTACCCTAGCTAGCTAATATTTTAACTTCAGTGTTTGAGAGCTTTTAAATTGTGTAGAAATGCAGAAAATCAGCGTAAACTTTCAAAAAAAGTTAATCGGGGGGGAGTTACCACTGAGCATGTACAGTATCTAACTTGAATATTAATCGATATGGATCACTTCAAATGTATTTATTTAAATAAATGAGGGCAGACACAAAATAACAGTTGAAACAGCAGTGGCGGCAATACAGGTCTCAGAGTGGTAGGGCACATTTTTTACGCTGGGCCCGGAGTTCTTCCAGATCTTGCAACCTAGCCAGGTAAAACACCAGACCTTATGACAGTGATTAATCAGTTGTAAAAAGGTTTTATATGGGTTATAATGGGACCAGTTTTTCTAATCAGGTCGATGGTTTAAAAAAAACTCCTGGCCCTTGAGAAGATAAAAACCCTGTCAGACTGCAGCAACCTTGTACTTGTTCATATGAATTATGTTTTAAAAACACAGACAGAGACAACTACGATTGGACAATAGAACTCAGGGCTGAGCTTGCTTTATACAGGTTTGTATCGTGTAAACCTATAATAAAAACTCTATGTAATCACTATTGCGTTGACTAATTATTTCCAGTTAAGAATTTTGTATTGAAAAGGTCTAGATAGCCTAGCCAGCCCAAATTTGAATACAAATCAAATTTGATCAAATTTTCTCCTAACACAAACAAATAGGCTATAAATACATAACGTTACCCTTTGATTAACCTGGCCAGTGGGATAGGGCCCATAGTAGGCTGTGTGTTAGTAGCAGCTGCTGTTAGTGGCCTACAGATTATCAGACTGATAAATAGTCTCGTTTTCATCCCATACAACATACCAAATCGCTAATGTTTAGGTGTAGGCTGCTGCAACACTTATGTAGAGTTTTTTTGCTTGTGTCTGTCGGGACTGATGTGTTATCACATTTGCTAAATAAATAGGCCTATGCAGGAAAGTGGTGAGAGCACCGACTTATGCCCGGCCTGTGATCTCCCTAATCTGATTGGTCAAGACACACACATAACATGCAGCGATCCGATGTGACCATCATAAACTGTGTGCGAGTTGATAAATCATGAAACAAATATGCCCCAAAATTAACTTTGTCCCTCTTCTGAATCAATATTTCGTATTAAACTAAATCAGCTCACCACCCGTTTGCCGGCGGCTCTGAAACAGTTATTCAATACAATGAATCATATTTTAAGCCAATGTAACGCTATTTCTGATACAATTTACTAATTGACTCTTTGCCATCCCGTTAAAACAACCATACAATAGACCCTTGGCCTAACCCAGATTTCTTCCTAAAGGCAGGGTTTTCAGCCCACTTGCTTACACAGCAACCTGTATCGCCTTTGCTCTGTCAACACTAACGTTACCCCCATTTTAACTGTAGTTCAAAAACATTTTAGTTTGGCTACCTACCCAATTACCTGGCTACTCTAACCTCTGCAAAAACATGGCGCGTGCGATGCGCACATAACATGTGCAATATCGAACTATATACGTCCAGACAGGCCAAAACCGTTGATATTAAATTGATCACACGTAGTTACCTAATATATATATGGCGATATGCTGAACTGTAACTACTGGTACTACCTACCTTAGTATAACTAGTTAGTTACATTAGTTTGCAAGCTAGCTAACTATAAGTACAAAATGCAAGTTTTATTACCTAGCTTACTTTAGCTATTGTATTAACTTTATGGAGTAAATATATTTTCGTAACACATGAACGCATCATTGATTAGCGAATGTGTAGCAGGGAAAGCTAGCTAACGAATTGCAAGCTAATGTTAGCTACTCACATTTCTTGAGCCACTTCATCCAGTACCGAACGATAAGGCTGTGATATTTTTTATTTTCAATGCACCAGGTCGACAGTCCCTGTATAGACTCCATCGTGTTGGATACTCCTTGAAATCGTCGGTCCAGGGTGGCCTCCAAAGCGCCGCGGCCACCATGGCCGCTAGCAGCTCCAGAACCAGCCGCCATTTTTCCAGTTCTCTGCTAGTGCAGACACGGACACCGCGATGAGTCATGAAGGTAGCAAAAGGGTGACAGACAGGCGAAAGAAGACACGCCCCCTACAGATCTAGGGTAAGCTTTTGTAAACTGACCTAATGACAGTTGAGAGCCAGGCAATTTAAACATTTGGACCAATATTTGCAACGCAAAAGGGGCCTGAATGTTCCAAGTTAGTTGCATGCAATTGCAAGCATTATAAAATGGCATCTCGCAATGTGTCACAAATCCAGTGTTACAAATCCAATGAAGCAGCTGAAAATAATGAATAAAGTGCACAACTGTATAAAGCTTTCATTTTCCATTAAAAGTGTAATGTATTGTCCTGCATATTTATTGGCAACATATGTAAAACATATACAGGATCAAACATAAGGGGAAGACACTTTCTACAAATCAAACATCTCTAAATAAAATACAACTTTGGGTCAGTCAATACTTGACTAAATCGGTGGTCATTCCACAAAAAAATAACCATTGTGCTAATTTTCGTAAAAAAAAAAAAAAAAATTGCTTTAACCTAGTCAAAAGTATGAGCTCATATGTTTGTCTTTAGTTACTTCTACACTGATAAATTGGTTTTCGTTTATTCGAAACAGGGCTTTTTCTTGTGTATAGTACATTGCGGAAATATTTCTATATTACATAACTGTATTTGGACCACAGCTGGGCTTACACTCAGGAACTGTAGTCCAGTAGAGAAGCCAAGCACAAGCTATAGAACACGCCCAGTGGAGAGATGTCAGACAATGAATTAAACACAGACACACAGCAACTGACAGACTGAATGACACCCTAACTACTAGAAAGATGGATGGTCTCACATACAGTTATCAACTATTCCACAAAATGTGATTGCAGAACGGTGTAGACCTCGCTCAATATCTATACACACCATATATCCCTCCTTATCTACAACCTCGCCTTCATCCATTCTCTAACCAGCACTTCCTTTCATTCTTTCACTCCCAATCCATCTCCCTCCCTGTCTTAATTCAGGTCACCACACAATAACAGGCAGGCAGGCAGTCAAGGCTGGGTTGTGAATGTGTTCGTAAGGAGGGTAGAATCACCCCTGACCTTTGCATGTCTCTGGTGCTCTAGATAACGATGCGCTTCACCACTGATCTAGGATCAGATCACTCCCAACCCTATCCCTAACCATTATGAGGATGAACAACTATCGGACCCTGGGTCAGTGGTAAGGGATCCTTCTGCCTCAGCTCGCTAGTGATGCTCTCCCTTCAGTCATCAGTGCTCTCCAGAACACTCTGGCTCAGAGCCAGGTCCCAGTAGTGTTCTGTCCCATGCTTCTTAAAGTGTTCTCTGGCCATGTTCTCTGTAGGACACTGCTTAAACTTCATCTCCCCATAGTTACGCTCCTTAGCCGTGCCCTGGGAGGAAGGGAGGGAGAGGGGGAAGGACGGCGAGGAGAGGGGACAGATGAAGGTAGGAGAGAGAACAGCAGGGGAAAAAGAGAAGGTTAGATCAGTCTGTACTGTGTTTACAAATCAATCCATTATAAAGAAGCCACTTATCCCAGATTAACATGACTAATATATGAAGCATGCATTGCACTCCTCAAGCTTTAGTGAAATAAGATGTAGTGGTTAAACACTCACCTCCCAGACCAGGCTGCATCTGTTGTTCTTCTTGGTCTCATCGTCTGCATCTGGATCTGACAGGCAGAGGAGAGAAGGGATTCAGAACCACAACTACAGTGAAGTATTATGTAATATAAACAGTAAGCCATACAGCGGGGATCATCAACTGGATTCAGCTATGGGTCCATGTGTTCTTGAGCAGATGGTCAGGGTGGTGGAACATAATTACAAATCATTTGCAAATTGACCACAAGAAACCCAAACAGATATGTTTGACTAAAATAATAATTTCAACCCTTGCTTACATTTGTATACGATGACATATCTCTTATGTGTGGGAATACTTTGGAACAGATTTCCAAAAATGTAAATCACTTAGAGGTGATTTGTTGCTGTTTTTACAGTAATTTATGTCCCCCCCCCCCCCCAAAATAAAAATACTGAAAACGTGGTGGCCAAATTAAAACCCCGCCAGTTGGGGAACTCTGGCATACAGTATAAAGCTTTGGCCTGAGCACAACATATTTCTGCACACACACACTGTGAATGTGTATATATATATATATATATAAATAACATTCTCACCATCTCTCTTGGAGTTGTGTTCTTCCCATTTGATTCTGCTCAACATGAGCCTCTTGAACTTCTTCTGGGCTTTGGGACCTGAGACAACAGTACATGCATTCTCAGTCATGTAGTTAAATCTGGGGTACAGAAGAACCCATTTACAGCAACAAGTCATAACAAGAAACCTTATGAGATTTTCATGAGACTTTATGGCAATTAAAGGCTTGTTAGTTGAATGGTTCAGAGTGAAAGTAGACCCCATTTAAAGAGACCAATATGGTCCCTGTCTTCTCACCCCCTTCCCTCCATCCACCCCTCTCTCACCTCCCTCCACCACCACCATGTTGACGTCTCGGTGTAGCACCACGGTGCCCGTCAGGTACAGCTGGTTGGCATTGGCTTCCACCTTGAACTTCTTAGCCGGGTTATGGAGGTTACGGATCCTGAGGGAAAGAGAGGGGGTGAGCGAGCAAGTATGAATTAGTAGGAAAGGCACACGGACACACCGCTGTAAAAACACACACTTCAAATGAGTGGATTCAGCCATTTCAGCCACAACCGTTGCTGACAGGTGTATAAAATTGAGCACACATCCATGCAATCTCCATAAACAAACATTGTCCGTAGAATGGCCTTACTGAAGAACTGTGACTTTCAACGTGACACCGTCATAGGATGCCACCTTTCCAACAAGTCAGTTTGTAAAATTTCATCCCTGCTAGAGCTGCCCCGGTCAACTGTAAGCGCTGTTATTGTGAAGTGGAAACGTCTAGGAGCAACAACGGCTCAGTCACAAAGTGGTAGGCCAAACAAGCTCACAGAACATGACCGCCGAGTGCTGAAGCACATAAAAATTGTCTGTCCTTGGTTGCAACACTCACTGCGAATTCCAAATTGTCTCTGGAAGCAACGTCAGCACAATAACTGCTTGTCGGGCGCTTCATGAAATGGGTTTCCATGTCCGAGCAGCCGCACACAAGCCTAATAACACCATGCGCAATTCAAAGCATCGACTGGAGTGGTGTAAAGCTCACGACCATTGGACACTGGAGCAGTGGAAACACGTTCTCTGGAAAGATGAATCATGCTTCCCCATCTGGCAGTCCAACGGAAGAATCTGGTTTGGCGGATGCCAGAACAACGCTACCTGCCTAAATGCATAGTGCCAACTGTAAAGTTTGGTGGAGGGGGAATAATGGTCTGGGGCTGTTTTTCATGGTTCGGGCTAGTCCCCTTAGTTCCAGTGAAAGGAAATCTTAACACTACAGCATACAATTACATTATAGACGATTCTGTGCTTACAACTTTGTGGCAACAGTTTGGGGAAGGTCCTTTCATTTTTCAGCATGACAATACCCCTGCGTACAAAGCAAGGTCCATACAGAAATGGTTTGTCGAGATCGGTGTGGTAGAACTTGACTGTCCAGCAGAGCCCTGACCTCAACCCCATCGAACACCTTGGGATGAATTGGAACGCAGACTGCGAGCCAGGTCTAATCACTAATGCTTGCGGCTGAATGGAAGCAAGTCCCGCAGCAATGTTCCAACATCTAGTGGAAAGCCTTCCCAGAAGAGTAGAGGCCGTTATAGCAGTAAAAGGGGGACCAACTCCATATGATTTTAGAATGTAATTTTAGACGAGCAGGTGTCCACATATTTTTGGTCATGTAGTGTAGTTACATGTGCACCGAGACTTACCTAAACACTATAACATACACACAACATGTGCAACAAAACATTAGGCTGTCCATAGACAAACCGAAACTCACCTATAGACTGCGATGTGAACTCCAAGACTCAGGTCCTCTTTGAGTTTCTTCACCTTCTTGTCTTTTCTCTGCTCGGTTGTGAGCTTCCGGGCTGCATTGGCCTCCTCATGAGCCCTGAGGACAAACACACAGACAGTTGGTTATGTACTGAGAGATGTAATGTGGAGAGAGGGAGAGAGAAAGGAAGAGTCAGGAAGAGGGTGAAATAGGAGCAGTGATAGACAAGGTAGAAAAGAAGAGACGAGGGGCGAGGCGCGCGAGAGAGAGAGAAAATAGTTGATAGGTGAAGCAGGGTTAAGAGAAAGACAGGAGAATACAGAGAGAAATGTGGAGTAGTTTGACTTACTTCTGTCTCTTGGCCATCTGTGCTCTGACGTGGGCCTCAACCTTAGTGGGATCCTGTACTGCCTCCGTACCAAGCACTCTCATCAGGTTAGAGATACGCACTGAAGAGACCAACACAATCAATGTTAGAGATGCACTGAAACGGGGAGGAGAGGAACACCGGCCTCAAACAGGACTACCACTCAGAAAATAAACGTCAAATTCAAGAGAAATGTAAACCAGCATTACTTGAGAATTGAACAGCCCTGTTCTCTGTCCTACCTTTTGGTTCTGGGGGGGGCATGAGCCCCAGTCGGACCTTCTCCTGTAGCTCTTTCTGTCCCTCCCTGCGAGTCTGTCTCCTCAACTTCTTCTGTTCCTTCTTAGTCAGGTACACTCCCAGAGTCACTCCTGGCTTGTCTGTGTCCACTAGAGAGAGGGTGGAGACCAACAGACTTAGAGTGGACTTCTCAAATCTAACGGTTATGTGCGCCGCTCTGTCATGTTGTCAACAAGGCGGCATGGTGCATCGTCCAGAAACATACATCTATTTTCCATAAAATATACACTACCGTTCAAAAGTTAGAAATGTCCTTGTTTTTGAAAGAAAAGTAATTTTTTTGTTGTAAATGACCGTTGTAGCTGGAAACTGCTGATTTTTTTATGGAATATCTACTTAGGCAAAAACACCAGTCTCAACGTCAACAGTGAGGAGGCAACTCCGGGATGCTGGCCTTCTAGGCAGAGTTGCAAAGAAAAAGCCTCCTCACTGTTGACGTTGAGACTGGTGTTTTGCAGGTAATATTTAATGAAGCTGCCAGTTAAGGACTTGTGAGGTGCCTGTTTCTCAAACTAGGCACTAATGTACTGGTGCTCTTGCTCAGTTGTGCACTGGGGCCTCCCACTCCTCTTTCTATTCTGGTTAGAGCCAGTTTGTGCTGTTCTGTGAAGGGAGTAGTACACAGCACTGTACGAGATCTTCAGTTTCTTGGCAATTTCTCGCATGGAATAGCCTTCATTTCTCAGAACAAGAATAGACTGACGTGTTTCAGAAGAAAGTTCTTTGTTTTGAGGCTGTAATCGAACCTACAAATGCTGATGTTCCAGATACTCAACTAGTCTAAAGAATGCCAGTTTTATAGCTTCTTTAAATCAGCACAACAGTTTTCAACTGTGCTAACATAATTGCAAAAGGGTTTTCTATGATCAATTATCCTTTAGAAATTATAAAATTGGATTAGTTAACACAACGTGCCATTGGAACACAGGAGTGATGGTTGTTGATAATGGGCCTCTGTACGCCTATGTAGATATTCCATACAAATCAGCCGTTTCCAGCTACAATAGTCATTTACAACATTAACAATGTCTACACTGTATTTCTGATCAATTTTATGTTCTTTTAATCGACAAAAATGTAGCTTTTCTTTAAAAAACAAGGACATTTCTAAGTGACCCAAAACTTTTGAACAGTAGTGTATATGTTTGAAATTTCTAACTAGTTATCATTGTGAAGGCAGATCCTGTCAGAAGCAATCGCTTTTGCATGTGAAAACAGAATCCAACTCATTACTCGACGTGCTTAATTACATCACTTTTGTTTTGAGCCGACTTCGCCGTGGGCTTTGAACAGGGTAACGCCTGGGAAGCAGCAGGTTCCAACTTTCAGCCGATGCAAAACACGCCTATACGGGCGAGATTAATTTAACCCGCTGACTAATATCCAGGAGCCCTTGTTGAGCCCGTGGCATAAAGGTAACATCAAAGAAGGGAAGTGTGCGTTTACCTGGGGGGCTGATCTGGGCAGGGTGCTCCACCAGGTTTGTGACCCCAAACAACTCAATCGCCGCAAAATTGATCTCTGTGGACCTGAGAGAGAGCGAGAGAGAAGAGGTGATCAGCACAACAAGAAATCTGGAAATTGGTAGAGAGGACTTTCACGACAATTCTTCAAAAGGTATACAACTTCCATAAAGTTGACTATATTGAACTAGTAAAATAGGGAGAAAATGTGTTAAGACTCACAGGTCAATGTTGGAGGGGAGGATGTACGAGTCCCACCACTCAATGATGGGCACCTGCCCGTCTCCCAGCATCTTCTTGGGGGCGAAGAGGGCCAGCTTGGTGGAAGCCTGGATCCCCGTCTTCTTGGCTGCCTGGGCGATCTCCGTCTGCAGCTTCTCCAACTGGGCCTGGACAGGGGAAGGAGGTGGTTTTGGTTGTTTCATTTTTTGTTTCCATTTTGCAGTTAATTTTACACTCAACAAATAGTTTTGTCCTCTCTGTGTACTGGTCAATTGTTGTTAAAATAAATAATAAGCTATGGTGAGGGGTGGAAGGTCAGCGGGCAGATTTGGTACCTTAGTTCTGATCCTCTGGGCGATTTTCTCAAAGCGTCCCTGCTCGTGGAACTTGAAGCCCTTCTTGGCTCGCTGGGCGGGTGCTATGTTAACACGCCCGTCAAAGTAGATAGTGGACTCCAGGTCCTCGCCAGGCTTCTCCTTCAACTGCTGACGGAACTGCTCTCTCTTCACGGCACGGATATTAGCTATGGATGGAGAGGAGATGAATGAGCAGTCAGACGTGACTGAAAATCAGGGAAAAGAGCATGTTGAATGTGACAGAGGAGTGTATTGTACCTTTGAGCGTGGGCATGCGGTGTGTGAGCTCCACCTCGTTGCCGCTGGCATCCACAGTCCGACCCATATCATCCAGAATCAGAGGGGCGGGCTTGTTTGACTCCCGGGCCTCCGCCACCTTCCTACACTCAACACACACACACAAACTCAGATTACATACATGTGTTAAGCCTCCATGTACTATGACATGATTTGTGGAAGTGTCTAAAGTCTGGTTTGTTGTGTGTGCTACAGCTCACGGTGGTGCTATCCCCATGGCGTGCAGGTTGGCTAGAGCCACCAGGTTATGTGGTCCTCCAGTGTTCCCAATGGCTCCCAGAATACCAGGCTTCATGGCTAACTGCGACTGGATGCGGGCCTGCAGCTCTGCAGCCTTTCTAGCCTTCTCGATGGCATCGTTCATGAAAGTAGCTGCCTGGGAGGGAGCGATGGACTGGGCCGAGCCCGAGGAGGGGGCTGAGGGAGTGGAGAGAAGACGAGAGGCAAAAGGGGGATCTGGCTGGGGAGTGGGCAGGGGCAGCCTCTGGAGGGGGACAGGAGATAAAGTGATAAGTAACACAAGTCCACAATATCTGTCAGACATTTACACTTTTAATTTATGAGGATGATAAAAGGCAGCCAATCCTTCAAGATCTAAAGAAGGAGAGTATATTAGTCACACCTGCTGGGAAGACACTGGGACGAAGCTCAGCTGTTTCTTCCTCTCTTCTATCTGTCTGGTGGCAGCCTCCATCATCTGTTTGATCTGAGGACAGAGAGAGGGAGAATGAACACGTTGATTCACTTCACAAGGATCTTGACACGTCTGTATGTGAAGCAGGATCTTGGTACATGTATATTTTTTATATGGGAGACAGCGTGTATGTGGATCTTTGTGTGTGTGGCTACCTGTATCTTAGTGAGCATGGCAGGGCTCTCAGTAGGGGGTGCAGGTAGGACCTCTGGTTCCTCCACCTCCTCGAAGCGGGGGACACGTTTCCTCTTCACCGGCACACCGTCTCCTGCCTCTGGGACGTCCCGCCCCGCACCCGCCTCCACCTCATCACCAAACACATCCTGGGGGAACATCAGTCTCTCATTGGCCTGAGGTTTAGACAGAGGCACAGCCAAGCCATCTAACCAATGCGAGTCATTTAAACAACCTACTGGTGAATATCCACTCACTGCTTCCTGCTCCCAGGGGAGAAATGTATGACACTAACATAATAAAGATCAAGACTAGTGACAATGACTTTTTGTAGATCTGACAGTTACTGACAGTTGATATCTCTGATATGGTAGAAACTCACCTAGCCTATTGTTTGCACCCATTATATCCCTTCCGGTATGTGTTCCATCTCTATGGTCTAGACATGTAGGTAGCTACTGGTTACAGCCTACAGGTTAACATGTTCTATCTATGGTCTAGACATGTAGGTAGCTACTGGTTACAGCCTACAGGTTAACGTGTTCCATCTCTATGGTGTAGACATGTAGCTACTGGTTACAGCCTACTTTACTAATGACATGCGTAAAGCCAGTGTGCCTCTGTACACGGATGACTCAACACTATACACGTGTAAAATCACTGCAACACTTAAAGAGCTGCAGTTAGTTTCAGAATGGGTGGCAAGGAATAAGTTAGTCCTAAATATTTAAAAAAAACTAATAGCATTGTATTTGGGACAAATCATTCACTAAATCTCAACAAAATCTTGTAATGAATAATGTGTAAATTGAGCAGGTTGAGGTGACTAAACTGCTTGGAGTAACCCTGGATTGTAAACTGTCATGGTCAAAACAACAGTAGCTAAAATGGGAGAAGTCTGTACATAATAAAGCGCTACTCTGCCTTCACTATCAACAAGGCAGGTTTTGTCGCACCTGGACTAATGTTCAGTCATGTGGTCAGGTGCCACAAAGAGGGACCTCGGAAAATTAGTTGGCTCAGAACAGGGCAACATGAATAATATGCATGAAAATCTCTCATAGCTCAAAGTGGAGGAGAGATTGACTTCATCACTACTTGTTTTTGTAAGAAGTGTTGACATGAGGAATGCACCGAGGTGTCTCTTTAAACTACAAGCACACAGCTCGGAAACCCATGCATACCCCACAAGACATGTCACCAGAGGTCTCTTCACAGTCCCCAAGTCCAGAACAGACTATGGGAGGCACACAGTACTACATAGAGTCATGACTACATGGAATTCTATTTCACATCAGGTAACTGATGCAAGCAGCAGAATCAGATTTTTTTTTTAAAATAATACACCTTATGGAACAACGGGGACTGAAGAGATACACACAGTAACAGACACGCACACTAGATCACACACACGTACATTGTAATATTGTTGTATGGTGGTTTTATACAGTATTGTAGATATGTAGTGGTGTAATAATGTGATGTATATGATGTATATGATGTACTGTTTATTTTTATTTTTTTTTATTATGGCAGCAGCTAATGGGCATCCCTAATAAATACAAATAAAGGTTAACATGTTCTCTCTCTATGATCTAGACATGTAGGTAGCTAAAGGTTAACATGTTCTCTCTCTATGATCTAGACATGTAGGTAGCTACTGGTTACAGCCTACAGGTTAACGTGGAACAACAGTAGTAGTGAGGTCTACCTTCAGGTCTCTCTTGCGGTTCCTCTCCCCGGCACCCTTGTTGCCACGGGAACTGCGGCTCTCTTCCAGGGCCTCAAATAGTCTCTCCACAAACCCGCCGGCTGATTCATCCAGAAATGGACGCAGCTGGTCTGATGGGTCAAAGGTTAGGAGTCAAGGGTCAAAGACCACATTTAAAGACTGCTGAACAGTTATCTGTTTAGGAAAAATAGGGTAACAAAACAGAAAGACAACGTATAACACCTTCTCTGCCATAATCTCAGTGTAACATGTCAACTGCCGTCATTCTCCCCCCCCACACACACACCTGTGGTCTTCCTCTTGTCCAGGCCCTTGCCCACACAGTGCAGGGCCGCAGTGACGACAGTAGGCTCTGAGAAACCCAGCACCTTCTTCACGGTCCGTTCCACCCAGGGCCGCAGCTCCTCCACCTCCCGTTTAGGAAGAGACATAGTCTACAACACAATGGTAGTCGGTAAACAAACAATCACACAGAGAAACAGACCAACTTCTTTGGTAGCCAAGTACCTAACGTTAACCTTAGTGGCATGGATAGGTGATCAACAAAGTTGGCAAACAGAACAACGTCACGTGTATCTGCCTAGCTAACGTTATCTAGCTAAGTTATCTACTAAAGTTATGGTTAGTTAGCAAACACTTGCAGTTTTTGTTTCCCTTGCCTGTTTACATTTCACTTGTCCACCCATATGTTTGCCAGTGTTGGCTAACTAGTTAGGACTCAACTACTAGCTAGCTAGTTATGTCTCAACTACTAGCATTGAACTCTTGTAGCTAACAAGCTACAACTGATTCCCCCCGTGCGGCGAGATCAACTTACCAACCAGACGATTTCGTCGTTAACAGGTAAATATATCCTATTATGTATCTAGTATACTCTAAAACATTAATACTAAAATATTAAAATACATAATAAATCTAAGCCGCTGTGAACAAACTTTGTTACCGCGGCGTTCACACGACGTTCGGAATTCAGAACCCGGAAGCGGAAACACGAGAGGCATCTTCTTCTACTGTTACTATCGTAAATCGAGCATAAATCAACATATGAATAAAAGGAGCATATGCTACAGGCAGAGTCCTTTCATTGATATACAGATTTTCCAGAGGTTTTACAATTTCACAACTCACAGTGCATTTGGCACCGTTTTTCACTTGAGTGCAGGAGTGTGTTCAGTTTGATTGAACCTTTGCTACGTTGCAGATAGGTTTGTACTGAACGGCACGTTCCTCCAAAACGTTCAAATCAAATGTGCCACATGCTTCGTAAACAACCGGTGTGACCTAACTGTGAAATTCTTACTTACGGGCTCTTCTCAACAATGCAGAGAGAATAGAAAAGTAAAACAGGTGATAATACAAGTCATAATAGATACTCAATTAGTAACGATAACTTGGCTATATCAGTACCGAGTCTATGGGCGCAAGGTAATTTGGGTATATATGTTTATTATTTTTGTTTAACCTTTATTTAACTAGGCAAGGCAGTTAAGAACACATTCTTATTCACAATGACCGCCAAACCCGAACGACGCTGGGCCAATTGTGCGCCACCCAATGGGACTCCCAATCACGGCCGGATTGTGATACAGGAATGGAACACTGGTATGTAGTGACGCCTCTAGCACTGAGATGCAGTGTCTTAGACCACTGTGCCACTCGGGAGCCCTAACTGACTTGCCTAGTTAAATAAAGGTGACGGCCTCCCCTAACCCGGACGAAGCTGGGCCAATTGTGCTCCGCCCTATAGGACTCCCGATCACGACTGGTTGTGATACAGCCCGGGATTGAACCAGGGTCTGTAGTGATGCCTCTAGCACTGAGATGCAGTGCCTTAGACCGCTGCGCCCTCGGGTTCCCCATATGTGCATACTGTATAATAAGAATACAGTGACAGATGGTAGCAGCAGCGTAGGCTATGTGATTAGTCCAAAAAAGTTAGGGGGAAAAGGGTAAATGCAGATAATTCAGGTAGCTATTTGATTAACTATTTAGCAGTATTGTGGCTGCAGTCTTTTTCTTGATCACGTTTGCTCCGTTTTGGTGGGTCTGCCTTAAAGCAATGAGTGGCGTATTTAAATAGAAGCGGTGCATTTTTTACCTACAACCCCTTCCCGGTATATCAATTGGTCGTTCAATATCCCCGTTTCCGTTTAATTGAACGTTCCGCTACTTTTTTTCTTACTGAACGCAACCCAGTAGTAGGCGAAGCTATTTTATACAGTTTGGAGTGTCGGCCACCAGTCGGGAGTAGAGTGACGTTATAGTTTATAGTCTAGGTCGGCCTAGCCCTACAGAAAACCCGTATTGTCAATTGAACATGAATTTCGAATAAAATACAAAGCCATAGAGATAACCCCGGTGTCGGCTATACACTGTCAGACATAGATACAACTCCATTAATTCGTTTTCTCAATACTACGTTATGCGTAAACAAACTGACATGCATTAATATAATTGGTTGAAAACAATTAATTATGTTGAAGATGCCGCCTTGTTTATTTGGTTATTTCCTTTCCGCGCCCCCTTTTCCTCTTTCTCTCATTTTCCTCCCGGCGCGTGATGTAGGTCATCTGAGTGCAGTAGTAGTAGTTTGAGCACGAGAGCAGCAGTGTGAGCCGGAGGCTGCCCCCCGTCTACTGGATTACATGCGGTGCTCTACCGCCCCTCTCCACCCTCTAGTCTACTCCCTCCCTTCCCTCTCCACCTCTCCCCCTCCCTAATACTACTACTGCAGTAGTGTTTTATAACCCATGCACTGCTGTTTTATAATGATCTAGGCCTACTACTGTAACTGTACTGCGCTGTTCAGCCCAAGAGTACAAGCGCTACTCTTTTTCTGTGGAATTCTGCTTTTCATTATTTACTCTCTCTCTCTTTCATTCTAATTACACCTCTCTTTATATCTCCTTATTTCTCTCACTTTCACATGCTATTTCACCTAACATGTACTGTGTGCTAGCCCCACCACTAGCCAGTCCCATTATTTAACAGCACCATGGCACAATGTGACTGCACCGCACACAGACCCCTCAACCCATCTCCTTACACACACTTACTCACGCAAACAATATCACAAGTACCCTCACCCCATACCCACCCGACCCGACCCCCAACCAAACACACACAGACTCTCAATGGTGTTTTCATAGTACTCAGTAGCACCCGGAGCGCATGGCACTATTTTGTGGTCGCTGATTGAATGGAGGGGTTGTGTATGAATGCAACCTCTATCCTCTGGTCTGGTTTGAGAAAAGCTTAATCCTTATTCATCAGATAACATTACTGTCAGTGTTGTGTTTTATTCTACAATGTTTTAATTTGAAGGGCATGTACACTGAGTATACCAAACATTAGGAACACCTTAAAAACCCAGCAGCATTGCAGTTCTTGACACAAACGGGTTCACATTGAAAGTGAAATTACATGAATATGAACCCCTATAGCATCAGATGATGGTACATTATTTTTTTCTTCTTTATCTTAATTCCAGGTCATAGATCTACTGTGAGGGCGGTTTACGTGTGTAACGTGGATATTTCACCGAACTCACTTTTAATTACAGCTATCTGTTGAAACCATCAGGCAGAGAGGTGTTTATGAAGTCCCATGTAGCCGTCTTCAAATAAAATAAAATACATTTTTATTGGTCACATACACGTGGTTAGCAGACGTTATTGCAGGTGTAGCGAAATGCTTGTGCTTCTAGCTCCAACAGTGCATTAATATCTAACAAGTAATATCTAACAGTTTCACAACATACACCCTAATACACATACATCTAAGTAAGGAATGGATTGAGAATATATACATACATGTCAGGGTGGCATTGGACTAAGATACAGTGGCATAGTAAGCTTTATAGTATATAGTATACACATAAGAGATTGGTGATGCAGTATGTAAACACGATTAAGTTACTAAGATACAGAAGAATAGTATAGTGCACAGTTTATACATATGAGATGAGTAGTGCAAGATACGGAAACGTTAGTAAAGTGACTAGTGTTTCATTCCTTAAGTGGCCGGTGATTTCTAATCGATGTCTATAGGCAGCAGTCTCTGATGTGCTAGAGATGGTTGTTTAGCAGTCTGATGGCCTTGAGATAGAAGCTGTTTTTCAGTCTCGGTCCCAGCTTTGATGCATCTTTACTGACCTCACCTTCTGAATAATAGAGGGGTGAACAGGCAGTGGCTCGGGTGGTTGATGTCTTTGATGATCTTTTTGGCCTTCCAGTGGCAACAGGTGCTGTTGATGTCCAGGAGGGCGGGAAGTTTGCCCCCAGTAATGCGTTGGGCAGACCGCACCACCCTCTGGAGAGCTTTGCGGTTATGGGCGGTGCAGTTGCCGTACCAGGCAGTGATCTGTAGAAGTTTGTGAGGGTTTTGGGTGATAAGCCAAATTTCTTTAGCCACATGTTGAAGAGGCGTTGTTGCGCCTTCTTCACCACACTGTCTGTGTGGGTGGACCATTCCAGTTTGTCAGTGATGTGTACGCTGAGGAACTTGAAGCTTTCCACCTTCTCTACTGCGGTCCCATCGATGAGGATCGGGGGGTGCTCCCTCTGCTGTTTCCTGAAGTCTGACGTTTTGCTGACGTTGAGTGAGAGGTTATTTTCCTGGAACCACACTACCAGAGACTGTAATAACATGCCTTCTACCTCTCTTCCTGTAACATGCTTCTGTTGTGATTCACCAGTCCAGCAGATCAGGTGGTGTTTCATCATTCTGACCCAGTTGTAGTTATGTGTGTCTTGACAGTGGCTCTAAATCATTCTAGAAGGCTCCGGTACCAGGGGACTCTGGGTTACACTGGTGTATCCACTTCTCCAAACTGTGTGTGTGTGTGTTCACTTCATACCAAACTGGTCTGCATGCCACAGCACTGAGCCACGGCCCCTAATACACACACAGATGGGCAGAGTGTACCAGTCCTAAGGGTGTGTGTGCGTGTTGTCAGAGCACATGCAAAATAACCCTCATTTACATACTGGGCGGAAGCTCAATAGTTTCTACCTCTTTCACCATCCTGCTTTCACACTTTCACAATTTTTTTCTCTCTCTCTCTGATTTACTATCTTCATCTCACCTCACTTTTTCTCCTTTTCTCTCATTCAGTCACTCTGCTTTAATAACTGAGTAGCCATGTAAGATGGTGTCACCATGAGCTGACACAGGAGAACATATTCCGGCCAGGGGAACTGATGGGGGCCAGATTTCCATCGTAGCATGGTTCTGCCCCAAATATCCCCACATAGTGTCATGAGAGACTTCTGTGTCCTTGAAAATATGGTCCACGCCCTGTCTTTTAGTCTGTCCCCTGCTGATGACATCATAGCATTCAGCCCTGGAGGATTTGGGTGAGTGCAAGTGTGTGTGTGTGTGTGTGTGTGTGAGAGAGTGGTCAGTAGTAGAGTATAGCAGGGCTTGCCTCGCGTGAGTTCTAATGGAGCACAGTGAATGAACACAGCGGGTGGAGAGAGAGAGAGAGAGAGACAGAGAGGGGTTGGGGGCAGGGGGGTGTACAGAGTAAATGAGTAAGCACATCACTCCTCTCTCCCCTCAACAAGATCTCACAGTCTCACGTCAGAATTAGACGTTCATCCATGCTTCTTAAAGTCAAATTTCAGGTTAGGTTAGGTTAAAGGTTAGGCATGAACTCTGAATGGTTTTGGCACCAGAGGCAGATTCTTAGGCATTAACTCTGAATAGTTAAGGTAAGGGTTAAGGTTTAGGAAAGGCTTACATTTTTTTGAACATGTCATCTTTGGCACCAGAGGCATATGCTTATGTAAGGCACATAACAGCTAGGGCAAAAACCAAAACATGCACCCCTTGGGGTACCCAGGTCAACACTGCCCTACATACCGGTCTTGACGAGAGGTTCTCTTCTGGAGGTTCTCTTCTGCACTGTTCAACCATCCCAGTAAATGTGGAGGAGGAGTTGAGATGGAGACGCCTTGTTAGCGTCCAAAAGCAGAGGTTGCGTCACAGGCTCTCTTTCCATTTCCCCTGAAAACCGGAACATCTTGTTGTTGGGGACTTGGCAGAGGCTACACAGCTCTAATATTACTACGGGGAGGGAGGGGGGGGGGGGGGTTGGCTCAAACGTGTTGTACACACTGAAATAATTGTTTTAAAACTTGTAATTATTTTTAAGGCAATTCTGAGCTGATCTGTGTTGGGAGGCTCTGTCTGGCATAACATTGGAGTTAATTCATTCTAGGCTGTCTGGTGGGTGGGGGAGGAGGTTATCTTTTGACTTTCTTTAATTCAAATGTTAAAAATAAAGAAGAAAACAAAAACACACACAAAATAAACAACAAATTCTACTTCTTGGTTCCTTAAACCCCACTCAGCAGTGAGGGCATCCTGTTTCCTCTATGTGCCCTCTACATATCCACTCCTCTCTCTCCCCCTCCTCTTCCTCCCTTCCTCCTGCCCCTGCTAGAGAGGGAGGGAGGAGGCAGGGGCTTCTCTAGCTAAAAACTGCATGGATACAAGGGGGGGCTGTGGAGGGAGGCAGGGAAGAGGCGGTCTTTGTTGTTGCAGCGTAGAACCAGTCAGCATGTCAGAAGAGATTGGCCCGTTACTGAATCAGCCAGCCACTCTGTCAGGGATCGTGTGCGTGGGCGCACCTGTGTGTTTTGTTACTTGTGTGTGCTTTTGTGCGTGTGTGTTTTTTTGTTTGTGAATGTTGTTTGGTGGAGGTTGGCATGGCAGTGCTATATCCTGTCTGTCTGAGCTTGGAGAAACACACCCTCCCAAATTTCTGCTCCCCAACTCAATGTTCAGCTCCATGGATACGCTGCCTATTGGGCAGGGGCAGGGATAGAAGAATCCAGCACATCCACTACATGGCACACAGTAACTCAATGGGTGGTTATCAGTGTTTTTGTAAAAGTATAACTTCAACAAGAATAACAAGAACTTGAATAGGTATTCAGTTTCGCCATAAGAAAATAAATAGAGTTAAATGTATTATTGGATGTTTTGTGTGTTTGAATGAAACAGAATGTTCAGTCTCAGCAGATGAGGGCAGCAGGTAGCCTAGCGGTTAGAGCACTGGGCCAGTAACCGAAAGGTCGCTGGTTTGAATACCTGAGCCGACAAGCTGAAAAATGTGTCCTTGAGCAAGTCACTTAACCCTAATTTGCACCAGGGGCACCGTACTACTATGGCTGACTCTGTAGGAGGCCGTCATTGTAAATAAGAATTTGTTCTTAACTGACTTGCCTAGTTAAATGTCAACAAGGCATGTGTTTTTGGCAATCAGCTTTTTCATCTAACTGTCCCCTTCTCTTTTTATTTCAGATGGTCCAGCACCTTCCTCAGACAATTGCTTTCATTTTTGGTGTAATTCTAATTTCTGGGAAAGGCTTCAAATAAAGGTTCAAATCTAGGTAATGTGACTTGATAGTCCAAAACACAAGGCCCTAGTCATGTCATGTGCTATCAGTTTCTCTAATCATGTGTCCACAGTGAGTGTTTGTATGTTCAGTTCTTCAGAGCATCTCGGATAGTATATGTGTATCTTTAATAAAAAATACATATTTTAATGTGGAGGAGTGCCTAATCTGATTTATGTGTGTGTGTGCTCAGTGTTAATACTGTACATATACAGTCGTGGCCAAAAGTTTTGACAATGACAAGTATTGGTCTCCACAAAGTTTTCTGCCTCAGTGTTGATGATGGCAATTTGCATATACTCCAGAATGTCATGAAGAGTGATCAGATGAATTGCAATTAATTGCAAAGTCCCTCTTTGCCATAAAAATGAACTTAATCCCCCAAAAACATTTCCACTGCATGTCAGCCCTGCCACAAAAGGACCAGCTGCCATCATGTCAGTGATTGTCTCATTAACACAGGTGAGAGTGTTGACGAGGACAAGGCTGGAGATCACTCTGTCATGCTGAATGAGTCAGAATAACAGACTAGAACCTTTAAAAGGAGGGTGGTGCTTGAAATCATTGTTCTTCCTCTGTCAACCATGGTTACCTGCAAGGAAACATGTGCCGTCATCATTGCTTTGCACAAAAAGGGCTTCACAAGAAAGGATATTGCTGCTGGTAAGATTGCACCTAAATCAAGAACTTCAAGGAGAGAGGTTCAATTGTTGTGAAGAAGGCGTCAGGGCGCCCAAGAAAGTCCAGCAAGTGCCAGGACCGTCTCCTAAAGTTGATTCAGCTGCGGGATCGGGGCACCACCAGTGCAGAGCTTGCTCAGGAATGGCAGCAGGCAGGTGTGAGTGCATCTGCACGCACAGTGAGGCGAAGACGTTTGAAGGATGGCCTGGTGTCAAGATGGGCAGCAAAGAAGCCACTTCTCTCCAGGAAAAACATCAGGGACAGACTGATATTCTGCAAAAGGTACAGGGATTGGACTGCTGAGGACTGGGGTAGTGTCATTTTCTCTGATGAATCCCCTTTCCGATTGTTTGGGCCATCTGGAAAACACCTTGTCAGGAGAAGACAAGGTGAGCGCTAGCATCAGTCCTGTGTCATGCCAACAGTAAAGCATCCTCAGACCATTCATGTGTGGGGTTGCTTCTCAGCCAAGGGAGTGGGCTCACTCACCATTTTGCCTAAGAACACAGCCATGAATAAAGAATGGTACCAACACATCCTCCGAGAGCAACTTCTCCCAACCATCCAAGAACAGTTTGGTGACGACCAATGCCTTTTCCAGCATGACGGAGCACCTTGCCATAATGCAAAAGTGATAACTAAATGGCTCGGGGAACAAAACATTGACATTTTGGGTCCATGGCCAGGAAACTCCCCAGACCTTAATCCCATTGAGAATTTTTTTTTTTTACCTTTATTTTACTAGGCAAGTCAGTTAAGAACAAATTCTTATTTTCAATGACGGCCTAGGAACAGTGGGTTAACTGCCTTGTTCAGGGGCAGAACGACAGATTTTTACCTTGTCAGCTCGGGGATTCGATCCAGCAACCTTTCGGTTACGGGCCCAACATTCTAACCACTGGGCTACCTGCTAATTTGTGGTTGATCCTCAAGAGGCGGGTGGACAAACAAAAACCCACAACTTCTGACAAACTCCAAGTATTGATTATGCAAGAATGGCCTGCCATCAGTCAGGATGTGGCCCAGAAGTTAATTGACAGCATGCCATGGCGGATTGCAGAGGTCTTGAAAAAGAAGGGTCAACACTGCAAATATTGACTCTTTGCATAAACTGAATGTCATTGTCAATGAAAGCCTTTGAAACTTATGGAATACTTGTAAATTATACTTCAGTGTACCATAGTAACTACTGACATAAAGATCTAAGAACACTGAAGCAGCAAACTTTGTGGAGACCAATACTTGTGTCATTCTCAAAACTTTTGGCCACGACTGTACTCTACGTGTTGTGTCCTAGCAGTCTGGAGGATGACACTGAAGACACACACCTAAATCAGATTAGGTACCCATCCAAATCAAATAAGCATGCATCCACCATTTACTCAGTGTAGTGTTATGCAACTGTACAATGAACATAGTTGATGTCATATAGTAAACAAGCACATAGATTACATAGTAGAGGCAGGCCAGGCAGCGGCTGGGAGGAGGATAAACCCCCCCAGATTACTGAGGCTCAGTCTCTCTCTCCTCCCTCCCCCTCTCCGAAATGTACAGGCTCTAAATCTGCACCCCATCGAGTCACATCTGCTCCCTCAGTGCTGTAAACTACTCTTTAGGACAACCCAACATGCCAACACCCTCTAACCCAACATGCCACCACCCTCTAACCCAACATGCCACCACCCTCTAACCCAACATACCAACACCCTCTAACCCAACATAGCAACACCCTCTAACCCAACATAGCAACACCCTCTAACCCAACATAGCAACACCCTCTAACCCAACATAGCAACACCCTCTAACCCAACATAGCAACACCCTCTAACCCAACATAGCAACACCCTCTAACCCAACATAGCAACACCCTCTAACCCAACACCCTCTAACCCAACATGCCAACACCCTCTAACCCAACATACCAACACCCATGCATACACACGTAACAGAGAACTCAAAAAACAAATCTTCAAAAGTGGCATTTATTCAAAGATGTTCCTTTTGTATCATCAATGTAAAAAGTACTCAGATGAGCAACACAGAGTGACAGTGGAGTAAGAGTGAGAAAAATAGAAATAGTGAGAGAGAAGGTGAGAGAGAGAGTGAGAAGAGGGCAAGTAGTAGAATGCGGCAGAGAGGGAGGGGGGAGGAGAAAGGGGGATGAGGGAGGGAGGAGTAGAGGGCCAACAGCATCTACTAAGATATAAAAAGTCAATTGAAATAAACAAGACATTATTTCTGACCAATCAGCAGTGGTCTCTGCAGTAGAAAACATACATGGAAAAGAGAACACAAAAATCAGTGCAATCAGTTTCTCTGTCACAAAACAGCTGTATAAAAAACACAAGTAGGTAGAAGTGGCCCTTAACCACAGGCTCAGGGTCAGGTATGTTTTCAACCCCTAATGGTAAATGTTAGGATTGGGGGTAGGAAAATTCTGATCATAAACCTGTGGTTAAGAGCAACTTATACCTCAAGCATAAAAACATCCCCCAGCCCCAAGTAAAGACGGTAGGTAGGTAACAAGGAGGCTACCAGTGATTGTGTGTTCAGTTGTGGCTCTCCTTGGAGAAAGCTATAGGGAGTATGGATGCAACCGTATGAACTTGTTTTAGCAGTGCTTTACTGGAAGCTCTGCATATAAACAGTTTATTAAGCATAAGTACGCTCTTTGTAAACCATGTATCATGTACAAAAGTTATTTCCTCTGTAGCTCAGTTGGTAGAGCATGGCGCTTGCAACGCCAGGATAGTGGGTTTGATTCCTGGGACCACCCATACGTAAAATGAATGCTTGCATGACTGTAAATCGCGTTGGATAAAAGCGTCTGCTAAATGGCATATATTATATTTTATTAGTAAATACATGTGTATTAATTATTTGTTATGAGGAATATATCCATCATGTTTTTTTCAGGTTTATGTATAGCAGCTTGTGATGATGGTGCAACATAAATATTCATACTGTCTCTCTTTTAGCTTTGATCCTCATGTTTTTCAAGTTTGAGGAGCACCAAGAAGCACACAGGAGATGACAAGCCCAGTTCATATCCTCCAGTCAGACCAACCTAAATAATGAACTATAGAATACACCCCAGAGAAGAGGCATCTGTCAATCTAAAAACTGAAATAAATTAGCCACTGTTGTTAGTTCATAGACGACTATGATGTATTTGTATAGAACACTGTTGTGTGGTACACATGACCACTGCACTGGTTGCAGTAGAGGTTTCCTTGCTGTTGTGGGATCTGTAGGAAGCTAGTTTTGCCCAACAGATCCCTGAAAGCCAGAGAAGAGATTCAAGACAGGAATTAGGCTTTGTGTATTTGACTGACTGTGTACTGTTTTATTTGACTGATTATGTACTGTGTTATTTGACTGACTGTGTATTGTGTTATTTAACTGATTTGGTACTGTGTTATTTGACTGACTGTGTAATAAAGACAGACAAGCAAACAATCAAAATTCTGTATAAAATGCTTTGAAATAATAAAATGCTTTGTTTTTGTTGTACACATCATATTTGGTTAAGGCACAGTAGTCCAAAAGTCCAATCATCCCCCCCAAAATGTGTCCCATCATAGCAGTAAAAACCACCAAAAAAAACCGTTGTACAGCAACTTTCCCAAGATCATCCCAAAGCCATCGGTCAACCAATCGTAAGTTCACAGAGCGAGCAACACAGCTGCCAATTAATAAATAAAGGTAATAAATAAATGCAGCGTTGTCAAGTCAACTTGTGAATAAATAAACTGGACCTCGGGTCTGTCTGTCTGTGAGTGGGCTCTTCTCTCAGGATGGTCTTTAGTCTCTCACTGAGCCATTTAAAGGATTAAGTTGTCCCTAGAAGCTGATCTAAGGTCAGTTTGGTATTCTATCCCCTACCGGTTAGGCCATTGACATTTGAACGGATGCCCCACTTCACATTTCTCCACACAGAATAAAACACATTTGTGTTTCATTCGTTTCACAGTCATAATCGATCTTCAACCCAAAACAACTTGCATCAGTCCTCAGATTGTGCCATGTTGGTGGATTGACATTGAATAGATTCTAACCCCCTTTAGACTTCAGTAGAGGTCATTGCCACGTCCTCTTAGATGTTATTCAGCTCTAGAGGTCATTCAGTAGTCTAACGACATCTGGCTAGTTCCTCACTTCTAACCATAATGCCTCGGTTTATTGAACTGTCTGCTGTTATTCACTGGAAGCATCATCTCTGAGGAGTAAGATATTGGTTCCGTTCATTCCAGGAATATAACTATCCTTAATCCCCAAATCTTATTCCACCCGTCCTCCTAACCATCCTCTCGTCGTCACCTCTCACCTCCACCCACCTGAAACCCAAATATCACTAAACCAACAGCGTTTAGATTAAGTTTGCATAGTGGCATTTTCTTTTTCTTCAGTGGAGTAAGAGAGTATAGCATTCGGTCAATCAGAGAGCCAATATTCTATAAACAAGCGTTGGGATTTAAGAGGTGCTTACCAACCTTCCAATTCTACAACCACTATTTATGCCAAAAAATCTGATGGTTATGGAACTGTGATTATGATTTGATTCACAAGGACACATTCTGTCCTCATGTAGCAATAACTAGTCTCTCAGATATCGTTTGCATTAATGGTCCTAATTGTGTTAGTAGTTGCAAAAGATCCATCAAATCACCTTAGCACTTAAAACCATGGCTGCAGTCTAAATTCAAAGTAGACAGCCCTCTGCCCTTGAATTACATTTTATATCGTCACAACAGAGTGTACCTTAAATGTCCCTTGCCCAAGCGAGGGAGAGTGATGATCGGAGAGGCAACGTCCTTAGTGGAAATCTTGAAGTTGAGCTTAAAAACAACCAACCTAAAGCTATTCATGTACCTAGCAAGCTAGCTAGCTACAGTTACCCATAGCTGGCTAGCTAGTTTTATAGTTTGGTCATTTATTCCAATACATTTCAGAAATTATCAACGCTAAAATCAATGTCATATATATATGGCAAATTGGGTTAGTCTCGTAATGAAGAGCCTATAAAACGTAGCTAGCTTCATAATTTCAAAACACCTGAAGGTACCACGTTCATCTGTACAAACAATAGTACGCAAGTATAAACACCATGGGACCACGCAGCCGTCATATCGCTCAGGAAGGAGACGCGATCTGTCTCCTAGAGATGAACGTACTTTGGTGTGAAAAGTCAATCCCAGAACAACAGCAAAGGTCCCATATCGACATAACCTGAAAGGCCTGTCAGCAAGGAAGAAGCCACTCCTCCAAAACCGCCATAAAAAAGCCAGACTAAGGTTTGCAACTGCACATGGGGACAAAGATCATACTTTTTGGAGAAATGTCCTCTGGTCTGATGAAACAAAAATAGAACTGTTTGGCCATAATGACCATCGTTTTGTTTGGAGGAAAAAGGGGGAGGCTTGCCGAAGAACACCATCTCAACCTTGAAGCACGGGGGTGGCTGCATCATGTTGTGGGGGTGCTTTTCTGCAGGAGGGACTGGTGCACGTCACAAAATAGATGGCATCATGAGGAAGAAAATTATGTGGATATATTGAAGCAACATCTCAAGACATCAGTCAGGAAGTTAAAGCTTGGTTGCAAATGGGTCTTCCAAATGACCACAAGCATACTTCCAAAGTTGTAGCAAAATGGCTTAAGAACAACAAAGTCAAGGTACTGGAGTGGCCATCACAAAGCCCTGACCTCAATCCTATAGAACATTTGTGGGCAGAACTGAAAAAGTGTGTGCGAGCAAGGAGGCCTACAAACCTGACTCAGTTACACCAGTTCTGTCAGGAGGAATGGGCCAAAATTCACCCAACTTATTGTGGGAAGCTTGTGGAAGGCTACCCAAAACATTTGACCCAAGTTAAACAATTTAAAGGCAATGCTACCAAATACTAATTGAGTGTATGTAAACTTCTGACCCACTGGGAATGTGATGAAAGAAAAAAATGTTTTAAATAAATCATTCTCTCTACAATTATTGTGACATTTCACATTCTTAAAATGAACTGGTGATCCTAACTGACCTAAGACAGGGCATTTTTATTAGGATTAAATGTCAGGAATTGTAAAAAAAGTTTAAATGTATTTGGCTAAGGTGTATGTAAACTTTGACTTCAACTGTATATATTTTTATTGTTTTAGCAAGCTAGCATCCTACCTTTGTCTGACGAAAATGCAGCCACGTTGATTAAAAGTGACACTTTGCGGCCATCTGAATATGACACGAGACTACAGTTTGCATTGAATTGTGGGTCATTTCAACCCCACAAGTGATCAAGGTTTTTCACTTGCTCCCTCAAGCTAAATCAAGGGCCGAGGGCGCAACGTTAGGGAATTGGACCACAAACTGCATCCAGTTTTGAAGGTGATTCCCCCAAGGGAAAGTGGCTAGTGCGAGGGGGTAAAAATAAAAGTGTTTGGACTGCAGCCCATTTCTACCCCCCTGACTCTCCTTATCACAGCAGCTTTAGCATGTTGACGTAGTCACACTAGCCTGCTGGTTGGAGTGTGCTCAGTGCATCAGGTCTATAAAGGGGCGGGGTTAACCCTGCTCTTATGCTCCACCCTTTTCAAAGGCTTTGCCGTGATTTAATGAGCCTGGCCCCACCCCTGACAGGTCTTTAAGGTATTTTTCCCAGTCTTCCAACAGGCTGGATTTGGCACCCGATTGGCTGCTGCTGGCTTTGGAGGTTGTTGAAGGGCGTGGTGGAAGAGATTACGCTGTCCTGCATGGCTGGACTGCCTCTGGTGGTGGGAGGTGGTACGACAGGCAGCAGCTGTTTCCCCTCCCTTGGTTTCCAGGGGGAAAGGATGGGCGCTATGAGGACAGAGGTGGGACTGGGCTCAGAATAGAGACCCGCTTTGTTGCCCTCTCTCTCTTTGCTGTTCACATCTTCCTTTCTCTCATTCTCTTGGTTGCTGGTGGGGTCCTGGGAGTCTGAAGCTGCCGAGGGGACGTCTCTTCCCTCCTTTCCCCTCTCCTCTCCTCTACCGGCATTGAGCCTCTTGAAGAGTACAGGAGGAGGGGTGTCAGAGTCTGTGTCTGACCAACTCAGTCTGCGCTTCTGGAGAGAGACAGAGAGAATGTTGTCAGCCACAACTTGTTATCAACATATTATTGTGTGTGCTTGCGTGTTTGTGTGTTCTCACCTTGACAGGGATGTGCGACTGGTCTCTGTGCTTGTGTGGGGGGGTGCTGCTGGGGGTGTGCCGGGGTGAGAGGGTAGGGGTGGAAGGTGGGGCCAAGGGGGACACCTGTGGAAACCACATCTTCAGCATTGTCTCCACCTGGAGAAGAGTGTTCATATACTTCTCCCTACGGAGGTGTAGAGAGAGGGGGAGGAGAGGAGATAGAGGTAGGAAAGGATGGAGATATAGAGAGGAGGATTATAAGGTTTAGAAAACAACCCTTCTAAGAATAGCATGGACATTAACATTCCTGGTCTCATCAATTAAACACAGATCCAGACTAAATACAGTTCTCTCTCTAAACATTCAAACTGGACTTCTTATTATGAAAGTTATCTTTCTGCTGTTGTGACAGAATGCTGAAACTGAGTAGAGCAGAGTTGAGTCCAGTAAGGCCATAAACAGGTGTGTGTGTGTCTTACCCGATGTTGGGTCTCCGTAAGATCCCTACGATCCTCTGGATGCGGTCCATGGCTGCGCTCTGCTGGAAACTACTCAGACCTGTCAATCAAATACATAATCCTCCTTTCAGCATTCACACCGTAACACTGTCTGACACTCTACAGTCAACACACACACACACACACCAATACACCTACAGACACAGTAGATGCAGACTAGATCAATACAGACTACATCAATACAGACTAGAACAATACATGCTGGCTCAATACAGGCCGCAGCATCATGTGTAGGAGAACGGTGCTTACCACGGTCAAAACGTCCCCCCTTTAGTCCATTCAGCAGCTCCAGTAAGGGCCTGACAAACCCCTGCAGCTCAGCACACTGAGAGAGAGAGAGAGAGAGAGAGAGAGAGAGAGAGAGAGATGATTATTAATGGGGTACGGTACTGTGGTCAAGCGGTCTCTGAAGTTGGTTCAGTCTCAACATCTGAAGGAAGACAAGTTATGTATCCCTGTCTTCCATCCCAATCCCGTAATCTCTCTCTGACATTCACCTTCTGAGCAAAGAGCTGGTCTCCCTCTGTCTTCTCTCTCGCCGTCTCACTCGTTCTCTCTCTCTCAGCTGTGACCCTGGGGTGACCTCCAGTATCCTTTGACCCCTGTGACGACTCCTCCTCACGGTCAGTGAAGCCGTCACACGCCCACTGGGACTCGGGACTCTCTGCCCCGGCACTCCTGTTGCCCCTGACCATGCCCACAGTGCCGAGGATGACTGAGGGCGAGTGTTCGGACAGGAATACGTCAGTGTCATCCTCCACCTGCTCAGAGTGGCTGAACAGGTAGCTGTCACTGGAGCTCAGCGAATCAACAGAAGGCTGGGAGGAAGTGCTGCCCTGCGATTGCATCACTGTGGGTTTGGAGAGAGGGGGAGAGGAGAGAGAGTGGGGTAAACAGAGAGAGGATTTAGAATAACTGCCAAGAATCAAAATGTACCCTCTATGACAACAGCCAAATTACATTGTATATTCAACTGAGAGAAAGAAAAATGTATTTTCCCTTTTGTACTTGAACTATTTGCACATAATGACATTTTAAATGTCTTTAATATTTTTGAACTTTTGTGAGTGTATGATGTTTCCTTATCTATTTCACTTGCTTTGGCAATGTAAACATACGTTTCCCATTCCAATAAAGCCCTTAAATTGAAATGTAAATTGAATTGAAAGAGGAAGAGGGACATTGCTGTGGAAATTGCTATAGGGGAGTGTCACGAGAATTTCTATCTCAATGTTCTAAATGAACTCTTATCTGTATCCTGAAGGTTGTAATGCTTCAGTTTATTAAATAATACAGACAGAGGCTCACCTTACAATGGTCAGTTCTTTATTCAGAGAGCGCTCTGAACTGGAGGGCACATCTTTTATACACACACCTCAGTCAGAAAGCCCCCACCCTGCTTGATGGGGGCTGTAAGTTCTCAGGCTCTGCCTTCAAAGACACACTGTCCTGTTATCTCATGTCACTCAATCATGTTGTCTAAACAAGCCTAACAGCCCACTCCCCCTCCCTGGGAAACCGGGGAGACCCTCCTGTTATCTAGTTTTTACAACATTCACAAACAGCCTGTCTTCTCCTTTGTTGTCTTAACTACATCCTGACTGTTTTACCAAATGGTAACATTCTGGCCTAGTCTTGACTTGTCTATGTACACACATTCTTAGAATTATAATCTTATAATTCTAATACATCTTACACATTATACAATTTCAGGGTGGAATACTTTAGTCATTACAAATTTCTTTATCAGGGAGACATTTTTTTTTAAATCCTACAACCCAAAAATAATAACGCCAATTCAAAATGGTGAGTCTACCAGTGGCCTAGTTTAACATGATGTAGAGCGCGACTGGGGTTATGCAGTAGGCACACAATGGCTTTCTCACTCTCTCTCCTCCTCTGCCTCCAGGGTTCTCTCTCTCTCTCTCTCTCTCTCTCGCTCCCCTCTCCTTCTTATTCGCTCTTTCTCTCCATCCCCCTCACTCTGATTCACTCACTATACCTTCTTCCTTTCTTTTTCTACCCTCTAACCCCCTCCTCTTTTTTGTTGTTACTACTGTCTCTGTCTCCCTCTCCCTCATCTCTCTCTCCATGAAGAGGGGTAACGTGAGCACACTAGTATCTCTGCACACACACACACACACAGAGTCTAACACCCACCACCCAAAAATGCACACTTTCGTATCTACACCCTCCATGCACACAAATGTACACACAAACACACAACGTACTCATACAGTTTAACCCCCCACACACACACACTGATAAAGTCTCGCCATGCACATTTTGTTAGAGAGCAAACCCTCTGCGATAATAGTCCCTCTGCAATGTACACATCCACACATAGACACACACATCCACACACACACAGACAGACACATAAATATTGATTCACTGTTTAGTCTGTCAGAGAAGTTGTGATTTTTAAAAGAAAAAGACAGTACTCTAAAAACGATTATAACAGATTGATTATAACTATGGTGGCTCTTCCCTGGGACTTGTGCTGTCCCAATTACGCCTATCATTTAGATCGACTTTGTGGGAATGTATAGATGAATCAGGCAAAACTGATACATTTCTCCTGCCATTCCATAGCTTTCTTTTTCAGTGTGTGTTGGTGTGTCTGTTGTCCCGGCCCCATGTAGGTATGTAGTCTGTAGGGGAATTTGACTGTGTCTCAGGTGTGTGTGTGTGTGTGTGTAACGTGATCTAGACACAAACATTACAACTGACAAATGACACTAAGCAGAAGCATTATACCTATAACGAACACTGACAAATGTAATATATGTTATAAAGTCTGACGTTGACAAAGGTCCAGCAATTGTTTCATGCCTTTAGAATTAACTCTTGCCTACAGCTCTACAACACTGTAATAAATCAACCAACAACGAATCATGAGTAGCCTAGCCTACACCAAACACAACGAACGTAATTAAGGAAACGTTGTATCACGTCTCTGGGATAGCCTATCACGGTCAATTCTGTAACCCGCGCAGGAATGTAGCAATGTAACATTTTAAAGAGGACACTCACCTGGAATACAGCAACAAAATAACAGCAGTAGAACCGGCCACAGTTGCCAGAAACAGCCTTGATAACGTCTATCTCCGTAGCCTACTTGGCGATATTTGTCTCACACTCGTTGGGACGTCAGGTCGGCGGTCTCCTTTCTCTCACGATCGCCGGACGTTCATTGGTTTGCCTCTTTGCTAGTTCTTTCTATCTCCGCGGTTTACATGTGCACGGATACACGTGCCCACATTTGTTCTTGCCCTATTGGTTGGTCGTCTGAAGATACAAACTCCATTGGTGGATCCATGCAGCCAGTGATTTCTTTACTGCCTGCTGATTGGTGGATTCCTGGGGCACTCAAAGCCCCGCCTATACATGTGGGGCTTGAGGTTAGGGCTGAGTGGGTAGTCTACTCGTGCCTCCTCAGTCTACTACGGCTGAGCGGTGTAAACACACGCTCACGCTTGACTCCACCTCCCAACATTTTAGGCCTATAGAGGTATTATAGTGAATGAATAAAAATGACTTATACTGTATAAAATATTTAGGATAGACGCGTAGGACAATATGATTACTATTTTATACCTGATGGCGTAATACTACATGCTATTTTGGGCAGGCCTATAACTCCGAATTAACTGGTGGGCTCTCATGGACATGGGAAGTGCGCACGTGAATACGCGGCACCAAGCTAGGTCACCCCTCACATGGGGTCTGGAACAGAGTTCTGTTCTCATCGTTCTAAACTAGACAAACACACAACCACAAGTCATTATCAACGTGTGAAATAGGCTACCTAACAGAGGAGAACGAATAGCATATTGATACAGTTATTATGGGCTGCGGCAGCCAAGTGGGTTGTAGACCGCCAGTATGTTTGTTTGTGAATGTGGCTGTTCATGTTGTTTTGTACTGTGTAATGTTAGGAAATAATGGTTTTCAATAAAGCAGAAATGTGCCTATTTGTTTTGTTTTCAATAAAGATATGTCTGGACAGGTAAAACAAAGTTCCCAACAATGCGAATATTCTCTTCACTCACTGTATGTTTTATGGTAAAATGGTAAACATTGCATTTGATATGGTCTTCTAGGCATGGAAACCCAATACAGTCACAAGAGGCAACTAAACAACATTTTAACAACTAAACATGAACCCAACAACCCTCCTCTTCAACAAGCAACACACATACGCTCTGCATCGTTGGGAAGCGCCTGTTCGCAAGCGTTGCACTGTAAGTATACATCCGTTGTATTCGGCACATGTGACAAATACAATGTGTTTTGATTTGATTGATTGATTTGACACACACACACACACACACACACCACACACACAGAACAATCATGTATAGGATACTCTTTATTTAATAAAGGCGTTAATTGATTTGATGCGAAACAGGAACTGATTTCAGATTTGCTGTTTTCTTTCTCCATGTGTATACAGTGTATAGCATACAGTATATGTAGTGTGAGATTACTCAACAACACTTCTCTTCAACATGCTACATACACAACCTGGCCATTTACCATTCACTGTCCCTGTTGGAGAAAACTTGTGTATACATCTACCATCATATCACTCTTTTTAAGAAGAAGAGAGTTGCTTGGGCCAAGAAACACGAGCAATGGACATTAGACCTGTGGAAATCTGTCCTTTGGTCTGATGAGTCCAAATTTGAGATTTTTGGTTCCAACCGCTGTGTCTTTGTGAGACGCAGAGTAGGTGAACGGATGATCTCTGCATGTGTGGTTCTCACCGTGAAGCATGGAGGAGTAGGTGTAATGGTGTGGGGGTGCTTTGCACCCGAACCTCAATCCAATTGAGATGGTTTGGGATGAGTTGGACCGCAGACTGAAGGAAAAGCAGCCAACAAGTGTTCAGCATATGTGGGAACTCCTTCAAGACTGTTGGAAAAGCATTCCTCATGAAGCTGGTTGAGAGAATGCCACGAGTGTGCAAAGCTGTCATCAAGGCAAAGTGTGGCTACTTTGAAGAATCTAAAATCTAAAATATATTTTGATTTGTTTAACAATTTTTTGGTTACTACATGATTGGTTACTACAATGTAGAAAATAGTAAAAATAAAGAAAATCCCTTGAATGAGTAATATTCCAAACTTTTGACTGGTACTGTATATAGTGTGAGGTATTCAGGGACCCAAGGCTTTCCATCCCCCATACATCCAGTTTAGGATTAACCCAATGACCCTCCTTTTCAACATGCAACGCACACACACATGCATGCGTGCACAGCCTGGCCATTCTTCAGTGTCCTTGTATAGCCTACAAAACCTGTCCATGAACATTTAATATAAGCCATCATCATATTTGTCCAAACCTGTTTAATGGGACTTTTCTTACTATGTGGTTATCACATCACCATATACTAGTCCTTTATTATGGCTAGTAAACCCTGTAGTGGGTTATTGGGTGTGTATAAATAGGCTAAAGTGAGGTCTTAAGTCGATACATAGGCTTCCCTCTCCCATACATTCCAAGGCAGAATGAACTCAGTGATCCTCCCCTTCACTGGGTTCACTGGTGCTGACGAGTACGACCACCCACTACCTCTCCCTCTCTCTCTCTCCCTCTCTCTCTCTCTCTCTCTATCCTTTACTCCCCATCCCCCTCTCCACCCTCCCCCATCTCTAGGGTCTGTGTGTTTTCCGGCATTCTCAACCAGGGGCAGTGAGATCCTATAGGCTCTACAGACCCTGAGCCAGGGGCCTTGCAGCTGTTGATGACTGATTGTGTGAAAGTTCAATAACATAGTAGAGAGAGGAGTTACAGGAGCGTTTCTTGGTCAAATGTTCTTGTCTGGGTGCTATGCCAGAAAAGGGATATCAGATCAGTCAATTTGAAAATCTTAGATATAATCTAAACTTTTTATATTTTGGGATGACTGTGTGACTGACAGGGGGGAGAAAGCAAGGGTCAAAGATGACAGGACAACTGGTTGAGTGACAGGTGCTCTCCCTGTGATAGAAATGAGAGTTCCAGTGTAGTAAAGCTGTAATTGGTGTAAATTAGGGGTTCTGTAGGCCTTTAGAATGTGTATTAAAGGTGTACAGTAAGTAATGGAGTAGAGCACAGGTATGGGTGAATACAAGCTGACTGTGAGTCATAGGAACTAACATACACCAGAGGGTCAGAGCTTAAGAAGGAAACTAGAAAGACTGCAACCTAGAAAACTTCCTTGGTTAGAAAAGGCTGAGACGCCATGACTGTAGAACGTTGATGCACGTAGGTGTCACATTTTGGGTGAGATGAGTTTACGTCCGCTGTTGACAGTTGTAAAACGTCTGGCTTAAGGATATGTGTGGTAAAGGTGTGGTGGGTGTCAGGGGCGGGCTGGCCATCTGGCATTTCAGACAAACGCCAGAGGAGCGGATCCATTTCTTGCCCAGTCGGCCTGTCTAACTTTTTTTTTTGTAAAATATTATAATTATCTGGCTAATAATGGCAAGATTTTCACAATTGGCTGCCGCCCTCCGGCGACCCTGATCGGCTACTACACCGCCGACAGCACTCCAGCTGCCAGCTCATAGCGTTGCTGCAGTTCCCGCCCCCACCCGCTTCTCCCGGGGGGCGCCGACATATTTTTGTGTTGCCTAGGGCGGCAGAATGTCCAGGGCCACCCCTGATAATGGGGACCTCAAAAAATATATAACGGTCCGGTGTAAAGGCCTCAAGGAAAAAAATGTGGCCGTTGTGTTAGAAATGCTAGGGCCTATTTCTGGTCCCAGTCCACCCCTGGTGGGTGTCTGTCGGTAGGACTAAAGGACAGGTCAGTGAGGGCAGTAACAGCTCAGACACCATCACAGTAAGCTGACATACCTGAGAGGTACTACCAAGCAGAATCAATGAGTTACCTAGCTAACTTTGATAAATAGCTAGAAATTAATGTTGCTTTTCTGGTTAATTAAGAAAGCTTAACTTAGATATGGGTTTATTGTTGTTGAGTCAATTCGACCATGCCCATTTCAACCTTATCTGTCTAAAACATTTAAATATTTAGTCAAGTTAGCTGGCTAATTCATTGATCCTGCTTTGTATAAACCCCTTTGAGGATATATCCCAAGGGCCTGTGTGTTTTCCGGCATTCTCAACCAGGGGCAGGAGGTTTCTCTTGACACTATCTGTTGGCCTAGAAGGTTCCTGTAGGCTCACCCTTAGCAATGCATATGGGATACAACTAGTTGAACCTAGCTTCCTTTTCCACTGAAAACCGGATGTGGGAACTCCGCTTAGGCGTCTTTTTACGCCTGTTATGTTAGGTTACTATAGGCTCTACAGACCCTGAGCCGGGGGCTTTGCTAGCTGCTGATGACTGATTGTGTGAAAGTTCAATAACATAGTAGAGAGGAGTTATTTTCCTGCTGTAGCAAACATGCTCAAATTAAGATCCTACATTTATGTATTTATTTAACCTTTTTTAACTAGGCAAGTCAGTTAAGAACAAATTCTAAATTACAATGACAACCTACATTATTCTACAGGGTCAGCCATAGTAGTACAGCGCCCCTGGAGAAAATTAGGGTAAAGTGCCTTGCTCACGGGCACATCGACAGCCTAGTCAGCTAGCCTAGTCACATTTTGGGTGAGATGGTCTGCACCTGGCACTTGTACACTGTTTGGCTAGGGGAGATCACATTCCATAACAACAGTCAGGCAAAGCATGAGAACACACACAGCGTTATCTATCTACAGTATCTCTCTCTCTCTCTCTCTCTTTTCCTCCCTCTCTCTCTCTCTTCTCCGGGCACCGAAGACGTGGATGTTGACTATACAGCCCACCGCACCTCTCTGATTCAGAGGGGTTGGGTTAAATGCGGAAGATGCATTGAGTTGTACAACTGACTAGTATCCCCCCTTTCTCTATCTACCGGGAAACGTGTCGTTCTGTAGACTTGCCGGGTTCTTTAAGTTCGTCGCGCACATGAACAAGAGGCGCTCAAGCGGAGATTTGTGAATGAAGCTCAGAAATGGCATCGGGAGAAAGGCATTCGCCACGCCCCCTACGATGTTGCCGGTCCAATAGAAGGCTGGTTGCACGTTTGAACGGCCAACTACACGGTGATGAGAGAGGAGGAGAGGATTTAGGTTATTATTAATGAGCGCAGTAAAAAAAAATACCGTTGATACAAGAAATGAAAAGTTATTACAAGAGATGAAAAGTTATAAGCTTTAGCTCTAGGCCTAGTTGTTGAATTTACGCCTACCAAGACATGAACATAATAGAAAACGTCAAAATATGTTGGTGGCTATACATTTACATGAGTCTCAAAACAATTTGTACATATCACACTACAACAGACTAGAGGTCAACATTATATATAGCAATATGCTAGCCATATTCAATGTTTAATAATAATAATATCTCCCCTAAAACATAATATGCAAATAGCAGATAAAACGTTTTTCCTGTCAAAATAGAGGACCCGAAGTGTCCTTTCTATTGTTGATAGAACTCCATCCACAATATTGTGTGAATAGGGCTCCACCTGGTGTCTAAAATTGTTTGAACGCTTCAAGGATTTGGAAACATTGTATAAATGTCATGTTGCTGCTGCACACGATGAAACACTATTGTTCTTGATACGTGCCAACTGTCTGCACTGTGAAAGAATGTTGCTGTGTATCAGTGTCATCTCTTCTACCGGAGTATTTTGTCCAGCTTTTACCAGGCTGTGCAGCACCTCCCGAAGCAGGCTACGGCCCAAACGAAGAACAGAGCAGACTACTCTACTAGCCAGCTCTACTCTCAGCGCGCGAGGGCGCCGTTCTCACTTTCAAGTTTCAAGTTGTATTAGTTGTATGTCCCGGATAACGATACACGGTATACACCGTCCAACGAAATGCGTACTTGCAGGTTCCTTCTCGACAATCAACACCAAAAATAAATAATAAAATATAATAATACGAACATAAAGTAAATGGGTCTGTATAATATAATTAACATTTTAGCATAAGTATACAGTAAGGCACAATTTATAGTACAATATTTACACAAATCTCACATATCAGGGAAGGGGGGATTGGGGGGGGGGGGGGGCAAGTGTTTAAATTGTGCAGCATTAGCAACAGTAAATAAGTGTCTTGTAGCAGCAGTTGTGATGTGTATAGCATGAATATGTGTGTGTGTGTGTGTGTGTGTCACCCTTCACAAGGCAACAGTTCAGGCCTTTAGTCATTGCTTTGGATGTGGATTATTACTCTCTTTTTAAACACTACATTGGTCATGGAGAAGCCAATCTGGCAACAGATAGGAGTTGCCTTAGGCACAGATCTAGGATCAGTGTATCTTAATCAAATCCTGACCTAAGTAGCGTAGGGGGGAAACTCAGAACTGACTTTAGATCAGTTGTTAAT
>CM042416.1:12905946-13033446 GCA_023634145.1 Thymallus thymallus
GATCCTAAACCTGTACATACTCTCTCTCTCCCAAGCTTTCAAACCTTCTAATACTACTGGACACACTCACTCCCAAACGTTCTAGAATTAGTATTCTAACCCGTTCTACTACTGTATCTCTTACTCTTTATTAGAGTATCATAATCCTGTAAGATTTAATTGGGCCTTTCTTCATTGGCTAATAAGTCTGTATGTGTGTAAGTGTGTTTGTGTGTGTACTGTATACATATGTGTGTGTATTGTGTGTCGGTGTGTGTTCGTCAGGGTGATGATGCTCATTAGGCAGCGGTCGTTAGTCAGAGCAGGTCAAGTACAGAGGGTGTGTGAAAGAGCAGGATGGAGCCCCAACTTATCTACTGTTTTCCACATAAAAAGGTAATGTGATAGGTCAACAGGTCAATATGAAATGTTTATAAAGAAAAATGCCCACTGACTAACTGGCCATGCTTAATGTGTGTGGTACATCACTGATAGAGAGTCACTCCCCCCCTCAGGATCAGTAGGCCAATCCAAGTGGGCAGAGTACTTCCCAGACTGTGGTGGTAAGGCCCAGTCTCCGGTTGACATGGCAACGGTCCAGACACAATATGACCCCAGCCTGGGCCCTCTGACTCCCCTGGGTTATGGTCAGCATGGCAACAAACCCTTCAGCCTCTACAACAACGGACACACAGGTAACTACAGCAACCATACTGACTCCATCACTAACAACAGATATACAGGTAACTACAGCAACCATGCTGACTCCATCACTAACAACATACATACAGGTAACTACAGCAACCATGCAGACTCCATCACTAACAACAGATATACAGGTAACTACAGCAACCATGCAAGCAGAGGTCAGTAATCCAGATCAGGGTCCAAAAGGTACAGAACGGCAGGCAGTCTCAGGGTCAGGGCAGGCAGAGGTCAGTAATCCAGTGTGGTGGGACAAGGTACAGGACGGCAGGCAGGCTCGGGGTCAGGGCAGGCAGAGGTCAGTAATCTAGTGTGGTGGGACAAGGTACAGGACGGCAGGCAGGCTCGGGGTCAGGACAGGCAGAATGGTCAAAACCAGGGAAACAGGAACTCCAGAAAAGACAGGAGCAAGGGGAAAACCGCTGGTAGGCTTGTCGAAACAAAATGAACTAGCAACAGACAAACAGAGAACACAGGGATAAATACACCGGGGATAATGAGGAAGATGGGCGTCACCTGGAGGGGGGTGGAGACAATCACAAAGACAGGTGAAACAGATCAGGGTGTGACATTACAGGTAACTACAGCAACCATGCTGACTTCATCACTAATAACAGACAAACAGGTAACTACAGCAACCATGCTGACTCCATCACTAATAACAGGCAAACAGGTAACTACAGCAAGCATACTGAGTGAATCACCATTTTTTTTTATTTATTTCACCTTTATTTAACCAGGTAGGCAAGTTGAGAACAAGTTCTCATTTACAACTGCGACCTGGCCAAGACAAAGCAAAGCAGTGCGACAAAAACAACAACACAGAGTTACACATGGGAATAAACAAACGTACAGTCAATAACACAATATAAAATCTATGTACAGTGTGTGCAAATGTAGTAAGATTACGAAGGTAGGACAATAAATAGGCCATAGTGGCAAAAATAATTACAAATTAGCATTAACACTGGACTGATAGATGTGCAGATGATGATGTGCAAATAGAGATACTGGAGTGCAAGTTAGCAAAAATAATAAATATGGGGATGAGGTAGTAGGGTGGGCTATTTACAGAAGGGCTATATACAGGTGCAGTGATCGATAAGCAGCTCTGACAGCTGATGCTTAAAGTAGTAACTACAGTAACCATGCTGACTCCATCATTAACAACAGACAACAGACATACAGGTAACTACAGCAACCATGCTTTCCCTCCCTCACAGTGGTGGTTCCTCTCCCAGACTGGATGGGTGTAGGGGGGCTGCCCTGGCAGTTCACGGCCGTCCAGATGCACCTGCACTGGGGCAACGGAGCCCCGGGGGCCGGGGGCAGCGAACACACCATCAACGGTCAGAGCACCGCTGCAGAGGTGAGAGACTGTGTGTGTGTGTGTGTGTGGTGGTGGGCGGGGTGTAGGGGGCATTGGTGGGTGTGAGTGCACAAGTTAGTGTGTGTGTGCGTGCACGCGAACGTGTGCGTTTCTAAGCCTGCATGGGTATGGACGTGTACGTACCATGCTGTATATCCAGGCAGGTTGCAGTATTAATCCTATTAAGTATGATGCAGTATTAAGCCCTTCAGTTGAGATACCATACTATAATCCTATTAAGTATGATGCAGTATTAAGCCCTTCAGTTGAGAAACCATACTATAATCCTATTAAGTATGATGCAGTATTAAGCCCTTCAGTTGAGAAACCATACTATAATCCTATTAAGTATGATGCAGAAAGACTAAAAAGCAATATAGACTCTTAGCTAATCTGGTTCACACTAGTCATAGTAGGAGAAAACAAACTTGAAAAGAAAAGTTACTGGATAACAAGTGTTTTAATTATGTTAATTAATTGGGGAGAGAGAGAGAGACAGGGGGAGACAGGGGGAGACAGGGGGAGAAAGAAGTGGAAGGAGACACAATAAATAGTATTAAGAGACTTCATGCTCCGGTTACACACTATTACAATTAGTCTCTATCTCTTTTACTCACTCCCTTTCTCTTTGTATCTCTCCCCCCTTTCCCACTCCCCCCCCTCAGTGATTTTCAACGAGCCACAATATCCCCCCTCCATCTATCATTCCCTCTCCCTCACTCTCTCTTCCTCCCATCTGACCCCTATGTAAACGAATGAAGCCACACTTTTCATTCAAACTCAAAGAGAGGGATTTTCTAAAGATTAGACACTGCTACACACACACACACACACACACACACACACACACACACACACACACACACACACACACACACACACACACACACACACACACACACACACACACACACACACTAACCATGTTCCCTTTCTGTGTAGCTGCATGTGGTGCACTACAACTCAGAGCTGTACCCTAACATGACAGTGGCTATGACCCAGCAGGATGGACTGGCAGTACTGGGAGTCCTCATAGAGGTAGGACTATTACATCACAACTAACTGTATTTTGTATTCTTTACAATTGGTTACAAATTCCTTTTATTTGCATTTTATTTGTTCAGTTGGAAAAGCACCACATCACCAGATTAGTAAGAAAGGCTTTCTGAATGTATAGTAAAGCCTGTACACTTGACCTAAAGCGAAGATGTGTGATCTGTCAGACAGGTGAGGAGGTTAACCCGGCTTTTTGGAACATTCTCAACTACCTTGGTCGCGTCAGACACGCAGGTGAGACAGCTGTCAATCAAAGTACACCTTAACCAATCAGCATTATTACTATAGCTACCTTCTAGCAATGTTACCACAACTACAGTAGTTTATGGGGATTCTCTGATTTCTTATGGAAGTGCCAAACAGCACCGGTGTGTACCCCCAGGAATCAAACCCTGTACCTCTCCTCTAACCTTCACCCCTCCATTCCTCCCTCCGTGGTCAGGTCAGAGAGTGTCCATCCCAGCCTTTGATGTCCAGTCCCTCCTGCCCTCTGACCTGGGGCGGTACTACCGGTACAACGGCTCCCTCACCACTCCTCCCTGCTTCCAGAGTGTCCTCTGGACCCTCTTCACAGAGACCGTCAAAATCTCACACACACAGGTGATGGAAGGTGTGTGTGTGTGTGTGTGTGTGTGTGTGTGTTTGTGTGTGTGTGTGTGTGTGTGTGTGTGTGTGTGTGTGTGTGTGTGTGTGTGTGTGTGTGTGTGTGTGTGTTTGTGTGTGTGTGTGTGTGTGTGTGTGTGTGTGTGTGTGTGTGTGTGTGTGTGTGTGTGTGTGTGTGTGTGTGTGTGTGTGTGTGATGGTTAGATACTTATGCGCTTTTCTTTCATTCAAAGCATCACTATGTCCTCCTCTTATTTTCTCCCCCTCTTTCCTCCTGTCTTTCTCCTCTTCCTCCCATTCCCCATCTTTCCTCCTGTCTTCCTCCTCTTCCCCATCTCTTTCCTCTTCTCTTTCCTCCTTTCTTCCCCATCTCTTTCCTCTTCTCTTTCCTCCTTTCTTCCTCTTCTTCCTCCTCCTCCCCATCTCTTTTCTCTTCTCTTTCCTCCTTTCTTCCTCTTCTTCCTCCTCTTCCCCATCTCTTTCCTCTTCTCTTTCCTCCTTTCTTCCTCTTCTTCCTCCCATTCCCCATCTTTCCTCCTCTTTTCCTCCTCTCTTTACGTCTCTCTCTCCTCTCTCTCTTCTCTTCCTCCTCTCTTCCTTTCTTCCTCAGCTGATGAAGCTGGAGACAGTGCCGTATGCCAGTAAGGAGGATGCTGACCGTGTCGTCATGCAGGACAACTACCGTACACCTCAACCACTTAACGACCGGACCATCCTTTCATCCTTCCCATTAGGTCAGGTGGGGTTCTCTAACGCATCCATCTGACCCTCAGAACACAATGAACCCCATGTTCCCATTCATTAAGACAGGTGTCAGAGAGACTGGTATAATGCTAACATGTTAACAGCTGCAGGGCAAGTGCTAGCCTCGTACCTGACAGCAGCATCAGCAGGAAGGGCATGGGGCCGGCTAGCCTCGTACCGTGACCACTAATAACATTTCACCAAACAGTATTAGTGGACACGGTGTGGGGCTCTCGGGTGGACATGTGAAGGAAGGCTAGCGTTAAGCACCAGCGTAGCAAAGAGAGGAATGTGGTGAGAACTGTGGGAATGTCAAGGGTTACTGACTGTGAAAGATGTGAAAGAGATAGAGAGGGGGATATACGGAGCAGGGACAGAGGAAAAGAGGATGGGGGGGTATTGAGGGAGCGATAGGGAGAAAGAGAGAGATAGAGACAGGGGGTTTGCTGTAAATGAGGGGGAGGTCTGTTTATAAGTTGGCTAATTCATTTTTTTGCAAAACCTCTTCTCTAAACACTGACACTATTGTTGTCATATGACGAGAGAGACAGAGAGAGAGAGAGAGAGAGAGAGAGAGAGAGAGAGAGAGAGAGAGAGAGAGATAGAGAAAAAGAAAAAGAAAGATAAAAAGAAAAAGAACGGAACACAAAGAGAAAGAATTTGTGCGAAGTGTTGCCCATGGCTGATTAAAGAGGGAGGCCTATTACAACACCACAGGAGGCTGGTGAGGAGGACAGCTCATAATAATGGCTGGGGTGGAGTGAATGGAATGGTATCAAACTCATGTTTGATACCATTCAATTACGCCTTCCTCCCCAATTAAAGTACTACCAGCCGCCTGTGGACAACACTCATTCCTAAGACTACAGAACACACCGTAGATATATGATCATTTTGTAGGCCTACTAAATGTTGATTGAACTTTAATTCCAACTGAATTATGTCGACTGCATAAACAAAGTAGCACAGTAGTATTTTACATGAACCCTCTGTCATACAGGCTTCATATCATGATCATGTCAAACCTTTACGCCTGTTTTTATGTTGGCCTTATGACAGACGTACAGGTAATAATGTTGTAAATAACATATTCCTTTTCCCATTTGCAGAATCAGTGAAAGTGTACACTGCCGGTAAGACGTGGACCTTCATAGTTTATTCATTATTAACCTAGGCCTCTGGTGAATGTATATCTTCTCATGTTTGATGTATTAGTTGTTATATTTCTGTCTCAGGCGAGATAACAGCGATAGTTATAGGAGCTCTGTGTGGCTGTGTTGGTCTGGCTGTCATCATTCGCTTCATAGTGAAGACTATACGGTAAGGCACTGAGCTGTTAAATGGGGTTTCGTAGCTTACTAGCCTGCCTGAGTGCTATTCTGTTTCTGATTAAGCCAACTACAACAGAGTTATCTGAAGTATAAACAGTACGGTCAACCAGACTATTGTTGTGCTGGTTACCTGGTTACTTGGTTACCTGTATTTATCATAGTACAGTATGAAACTGTGATATGTTTTGATCCAAAATGTCCTGGGTTTCTTTTTTTTCTTGGTGTCTCAATCTTCACATCTCTCTTGGCAGAGTTTTCAAACACCTGCATAATGAAAGGGTCTTGGTAAACAGGTGGAGTCCTCCATAATACCTGATACCTACTGCATACATACCAATACTAATATGTTCATAAACTAAATAAATACTACTGCCAGTGTTCTCTGTGACAGGGTTCCAATTACAGGGCTGTCTGGAGATGCTATCCACTCCTATGATAAAAGTTACACCCCTTGAAGTGCTAAAAAAAAAAAAATCAATGTGGACCCCTCAATCAGTGTACCTCCAAGAGTCAATGTATAATTCGAACCCTGTTCAAAAATAACATTACAATGTTAACCACCAGTGATTGTTCCCCGGCCTATATGCTCAGGTCTAGGATCGGTTTGTTACTCCAATCTTAAACGTAACCATCAGGAGGTAAAAACACTAAACTGACCTTAGATCAGTGCTCAGGGGCCACTTCATCCCTTTGTCCCTACATTATGCACTTTACAGTTAGACCCAACAGTCTTGCTTGCCAGGCTTGATGCCAAAGACACATGGTTGGGAATGAGACTAAGATCTGAGATGATTGGATAGGTGTAAGGAATATGTCAAAAGGTTCCCCCAGCCCACACCATACTGCCAATAACTATCTAATTATTTCAGATCTACAAAATGTGCAGAGAAGGATTAAGGGTCGGTTTGGGGCATGATTGTTGCCCTTTTAACATGATTGTTGCACTTTTAACGTGATTGTTGCCCTTTTAACATCATGATTGTGTCTTGTCTGTGATGTGATTGTTCCTGTTTCCTGGTCACATGACACTGTCTTTTCATCACGACAGCTCCACCTCTAGCTGGGACGTCCTGCCCAGCGTCCGGCCCGCCCCCGTGCCCAGGTCACCAATCAGATTATGACCTTTGACCTTCAACCCTTTAACCCCACTCTCTGATTTTACTACCCATCATCTGCCTTCGAGTCTAACAGTCTGTCCCTGGCTAGAGAACTCCTTGCACCTCTAAACGTTGGTGTGTAGCCTCCAGATCTGAAGAAAGCGCATAGATGTATCATTAAAATCGGGCTCAGTTGAGCTCATTTTGCTTTTAGCCATTTTATTTACCTATCTAATTCCTTAAGATCTGCAAACACCAAGGTGGTCGGGGCTAGAAGTTGTTTTCTGAACCGGGACTCTAGAAATTCCAACATCACGTGTTATCCTAAAGAATCCTAATCCATTCCTGTAATCCTGTTTTTCTAGGAAATTTCACAACTAATTTGTTTAAAGTAGATTGTTGTGTCTTTAAATCCAGTTTTGTACTAATTATAACACGTTTTCTCCCCCTCAATAGCTTTTAATGCTGTAGCTTCCCACTGGGCACACACTGGTTGAATCAATGCTGTTTCCATGTCATTTCAATGAAATTACATTGAACCGACGTTGAATTGTCGTCTGTGCCCAGTGGGTTTCTACGTCACACTCCTCTGTTGAGTCATTGATCCATTCACTCCATCATTCCCTTCAAAACATTGACCAGGCATTATTCCTCCCCTAGCTTGTTGTTTACTTGAAATTTTACTGCACTTTGAAGACTTTGAATTATTATTACAATAGATTATGGCTTTATTTAGTTTGTTAACTTATTGTCTGTCTGTCTGTCTGTCTGTCTGTCTGTCTGTCTGTCTGTCTGTCTGTCTGTCTGTCTGTCTGTCTGTCTGTCTGTCTGTCTGTCTGTCTGTCTGTCTGTCTGTCTGTCTGTCTGTCTGTCTGTCTGTCTTCTCCATACCTTCATCCATTGATGTTGTTTGGTTCATTTACACATAGACCTACCATTGAGATGTTTCCCAACAAGAACAAATCCATGCAGTTATTTAGTGTATCACACTAAATGAAGTGTTACCTCCATATTATTGACGGTATGGATGTACAGTGCTAGGAAGTCTATAGGAGAACGTGACCTCTGCTTGAGTAAACTGCTACAAAATACAATGCAAACAACAGGGGGAGTATGAGCAGTATCAATGAGCTTTAATGCCATGTAGTTCCAATGATGAGACGGACTGCCTGTGCCCTCTGACCTGTAGGACTAAGGAGCCAGGAAAGGAGCTGAAACAGGACGTGGCCCTCAACACGACCTCTGAACCAGGAAAGAAAGAAGATCCCGTCCCCATCTCAGTCTGAGACCAATCAGAGACCTCCATGAACGATCCCCCCCCCCCCCCCCAACAACACCACATTCCACCCTCCCTGTCGAAGGGCATGGATGAGTGCCTCTATTATGGCTCTGGTCCAGAGGAGGCTGGTGGGAGGAGCTATAGGACAGGCTCATTGTAATGGCTGGAATGGAACGGTGTCAAACACATCAAACATATGGAAACCACGTTTGACTCTGTTCCATTTCTACAATTCCAACCATTACAATGAGCCTGTCCTCCTATAGCTCTTCCCACCAGCCTCCTCTGCTCTGGTCCATATGTCTGTCTGCATGGCCTTGTGGGTGAAAGCATGGTCTGTTATGGTCTACCTGTATGTATGGTACTCTTTTCTATCCACATTCTGCCCTTCCTGTCCTCTCTTTCGAGTCCTCATAGGCATAGCTGGTCTGCGTTCAGGATGACATCATCACTTGCAACTGCCATGCGAGACACACTTCCAAAAGGGAGGAAGGAGTAGTAGAGACATGTCACACAACTTGTAATTGTAGACTATATAGTCCAAACCATGTGATTCTGAATGCAGCCCTGCACAATCCTTGCCAATGGGAGGGCTGTATGTGTGTGTGTGTTGCTGACGAGTGTGTGAGGGTGCAAGGGGAGGATCATTGGTGTCTGGGTTGTCTCTTGTGGTGTGTGTGTGTGTGTCTGTGTATCTGTGTGTGTTGCTTGTCTGAATTCAGCTGTAAATACATTAAGCATAAAAATAAAGGAGTTGAATGACGATGTTGCTTTGGTCAGTGTGATGTTCAGACACTGCTGTGGGACAAGGGGTGTAGTTCATATAGATGACCACTAGGCAGGGTAAGAGAGTTGATAGACCCCCATGCACTAGTTTCTACTTCCGTATGTGCACACACACACACACACACACACACACACACACACACACACACACACACACACACACACACACACACACACACACACACACACACACACACACACACACACACACACACACAAAGACCACCACACACAGACACACACGAAGACCACCACCACACTAACACACACATACAGTCACACACACACATGAAGACCACACACACACACACACACAAACAGACACACCATTATTATATACTTTAACCGATGCAGCAAAGGTTCTAAACTTGCTGCAACTGTATTAATTGATATCCATCCATCTACCTACCATCTATCAATAATCTATCATCCATCTATCAATAATCTATCATACATCTACCTATCATCTATCAATCCATCTATCATCCATCTACCTACCATCTATCATCCATCTACCTACCATCTATCAATAATCTATCATCCATCTACCTACCATCTATCATCCATCTACATACCATCTATCAATAATCTATCATCCATCTACCTACCATCTATCATCCATCTACCTACCATCTATCATCCATCTACCTACCATCTATCAATAATCTATCATCCATCTACCTATCATCTATCAATAATATATCATCCATCTACCTACCATCTATCATCCATCTACCTACCATCTATCAATAATCTATCATCCATCTACCTACCATCTATCAATCCATCTATCATCCATCTACCTACCATCTATCTATCATCCATCATCCATCTACCAACCATCTATCAATCCATCTATCATCCATCTATTCACTTCTTTACATGTGGTCTGTGTTATTTAATTGGCAAAGGAACAAAAGCCAACTCTGCCTTGATTGGGTTGTATCAATTTCCATCCCTTCCTATTTTATCAGTGGTCAGAGAAACACAGAGATCTATGACCATCTCCAAGGATCAGTTTCCTCTCCCGTCATCCCCTCCTCCTCTCCTCTCGTCCCCTCCTCCTCTCCTCTCGTTCACAGCCTGGGGGTGAAAACGGATGGAATGCTGGAGGTGATGGTGTAGGGCAGATAGGTTTACTCCTTCCTTCTCAGGTTGGTCAGTAGTATCACTCTGGTGGGGTTGTACCTGGATGTTCGTTACATCTTACGCTCTTCTGTGTGACATCCAGTATGTGTGACATCATTAGTGGTCTGAACATGATGAATATGACATGAATTATTCCCCTACTCCTCAATTCTCTCTCTCTCTCTCTCTCTCTCTCTCTCTCTCTCTCTCTCTCTCTCTCTCTCTCTCTCTCTCTCTCTCTCTCTCTCTCTCTCTCTCTCTCTCTCTCTCTCTCTCTCTCTCTCTCTCTCTCTCTCTCTCTCTCTCTCTCTCTCGACATCTTCACCTTTCCTGGACGCCACTCCCAACCCCCCTGGAGATGGACAAACGGATGGACGTACTCAGTCACACTTGGCACCTGTGTCCCATGAATAGTTAAGGAGGGGTTTGGTGACTGAGATTAGAACACCCAGCAGGACTCAGTCCAGGCACCAGGCAGAGCTGGAACTCCCCAGAGGCAACAACAACCAGCAGGAGAGGCAGGAGGCAGGACCACGGGGTACAGCACGTGGCTACACTGTGGCGGAAACATAGACAACTGTAAATCTGTGGGTAAACAAACAAATAAATGACTGTATATTAGACCTCTGCTCCTGTGTATGTATATTCAGTATGGAGAGGAGACATTGTAGCTGTGTTGTGTGTTGGTGTTTTGCTGAGGTGTTTACACACTGTAATGCACCTTCACCTTCCTATAGATATAACATTACCTGACACAGGTGTGAGTACACGTGTCCTCTGCATGCCGAAGCCCTTAAAATAGCTGGCCTACAGTAGAGTGGATTGGGTAGGGTGGTAGGGACATTGGGTGATAGAGTAGAGTGGTAGACTAGAGGGCATGGGGGATAAAGTAAGGGCCATTAAGTAGGACTCATAGCAGAGAGTGAGAGAGAGAGTCATAGATCTGCAAGAAGTGTAATCCATGGAAGCTGCCTACTATAGATATATAATGTAGAATGTAGTTTGACAACAAAACAATGACAATGAAAGAAAAGCTGATCAGGACAAAATTAAGGTAGAGGAATTGAAAAAGGAGATGATGCCTTGGTGGCAATTCACCTGAGAGGTGGAAACTGATCCTGAACAAAAAGATGCAGATTGCCTCCTGTACTCCGATGCCACTAGAGAGAGACTCACACAAGTGGAGAGTAAATCGACCCTATGCAAATAAGAGAGAGAGAGAGAGAGGGAGGGAGAGAGAGGGGACAGGAGAAGAGAGAGCGAGAGAGAGAGAGAGAGAGAGAGAGAGAGAGAGAGAGAGAGAGAGAGAGAGAGAGAGAGAGAGAGAGAGAGAGAGAGCTGGACCCTGAGCAGTATGGTCCCGAGGGAAAGGTATTGAAGCAAGAGAAGATTCACACAACTTAATTTAAACTGAACAGGAAAACAGATCCTAACACAACAAAGATAGAGAGAAGACTAAAGAGAGACGTCTTCTAGAGAAGCATAAACAGCATGAAGACCCTTTATTAGAACAAACTACAACAACAAATGTAGGTTGTTATAACAAGTCGATAGACACAAAAGCAAGGACGGACAAAAGAGAGAGAGAGAGAGAGAGAGAGAGAGAGAGAGAGAGGACTCCAGTGTTGTCCAACACCAAGCAGCAAAGGCCACCTTTTTTCAACCTATATTGTATACCTTTGTCAGTCTGCATCAGTCTCATTTGGATACGATAAGTCATGGATCCTCCTCTCCTGCCGGTGGCCAGGATGGAGCTGGACGTGGACCTGGGCTTTGCCCTCTTCTTCGTCTTCCTCCTCTGTTCCTTCCTGCTGTTCACCATAGTGCGCTGTGCCCAGATGGTCCTGAACCCCTACAGCGCCATCTCTGTCGCCGCATACCAGACCACAGAGGAACAAACTGAGGAGTGACCTCACTCCATACTGGGCAGGAAATAATGTGATCATAGTGGAAGAACCCTATCCCGACTGTGGCTAGCGTGTTGAAGGTGGGAACTTGGGTTTCGTACTTGGACTTGTGGGAATCAGGAGGAACAGAGAATTCATCGGTATGCAGATCTGAAAATGAACATCACACACCATGATAACATGGAAAACAGGAGCAAATGGGACCATGAGGATTTCAAGTTGTTACAGTACAGTTTATGTTTAGGCAATGTGCTTTTGGGAAAGTCTATAAATGTGGGAACACATCAGTTGTCAGCATGCCATGGGCCAGTCAGATAAACAACCACCATTTGAGTTTTTGTATTCCTAATCAGCCACTGTCATATTCACATCTGCTTTCCATTAAAACAAATAGGCTATGCCATGAGAGAAATTACATGACAATAAACAGCATACTTAAATGTCTGTTTCATTTGTGATGTTTTTACAATATGCAGTCTAGGTTATAATAATAATTGATTACATTTCTATAGCGCTTTCCATAGAATCTCAAAGCGTTTGAAGAGCAAAAAACAAACTAACAATATAAAATAATATTATGACAGGTCAACCAATAGAGTCTTTGAAAGCTGCATCCTCTGAAGATGGAGAGGGTCAGTTCATGGCTTGAGCATAGGGAGCTGGTCAGAGGATGGTAGATGATATCATGTTTTTTCAATAAACATTATGCACGTTAATTGCCAATACTTAGTGAGAGTTAAAAGTAAGGGATGAGGTAAGGGGAGGATTTTGGGGCCACAGAGCATGCCAAATTCGATCAGATTGACTTGATCAGTATAACAGAATGATGTGCAAGGTTTAATGGAAACGGTACTGTACTGATGCCGCATTCACATGCTAGTTGGAACTAGGAAACTCTGTAATTTCCGACTTGCTGACTGGTTGGAGTTATACAAGTCGACTAGCATGTGAACACGGCATGAAGGGCAAGTTGAAAAACCTTTTGATTACCGTATGGTGTGCTGCACAGGTTTCGTGATTTCAAATGGTCACACCTATACTCATCAGGCCACACCATAGACTGTAAAAAGAACAAGCCACACCCACCAAACGGGACCAAATTTACCCCAAAGGCTGTTGAAGAATGGTGCGTGTCGTTCAGTAAAAAGCGTCACGGAACGTACCAAACGTTGAACCCCTGCCCAGGCAGTGATGATGCATGCTAGATCTTACAACTCCTGGATAAGTATTTTACGATCAGCTAACCACACCATATGTTATAGCAATCTGGTGCCTGACAGCAGAGTCGATGATGTGGGATGCAACCATTGGTTGATGCATTGGTTGATGCATGCAAAGTCTGAGCAGAAGAACTCGACCATCGTGTGGTTATGTAAAACAACTGGGAATTCGGAAATCTCAGACTTCCGACTTCAGTGTCTTCAAGACTGGGAACTGGGGAAAAAAACTAGCTCCTACTGGGAAAGATCCAAATCGGAATTTCAAGTCTATTAGAATGGTTTAGGAACACTATAATTTATTTACAAGCATGATAGCTGTACTTTTAATTTATGGTTTACGCAGCTTGTTGGCCATTAGCCAATCTGAGTTTCTCAATGAGTTCAAAACACGTCAATACATCCAACTGGTATTTAGAACTTTACAACTGATAAATTCCCACCTCCCACTTGGTTACAAATGCAGTATTAACGGTGCGTTCAATACAACTGGGAACTCTGGACCACAAAACTAGTGATCTTCAGGTTGGAAAGTTGGAGTTCTAAACTAAATGCCAGAGTTTCTGTCTTGGAATTCTGAGCTGGATGATTGTTGAAAAAGATTTTTGCCAGTCTTTAAAAAAAAAAAGTATTATTTGTCTTGACGTACTGAAAATGGCAGTGTGTAGAAGGGAGATCCCCTGATGTGAGAAATATGCAGGAGTGTACAGTCAGAGGGAGTGTACAGTCAGAGGGAGTGTATAGTTTGGATAGAGAAAGCACTGTGTCAATATTATTATATATATTTTTTTACCTTTATTTAACTATTCAAGTCAGTTAAGAACAAATTCTTATTTACATTGACGGCCTACACCGGCCAAACTGTGTGGCGCCCTTTGGGACTCCTAATCACTGCCAGTTGTGATACCGTCTGGATTCGAACCAGGTTGTCTGTAGTGACGCCTCTTGCACTGAGATTGCACTGAGGTCTTAGACCACTGCGCCACTGCATGGGATTCCCCACAAACAAAGGGCTCCCATGCAGCTGGGGATCCGAAGTGCCCTGTGAGAGAAAGACAGGTTGAGATTGACAGAGTTTGAGTGGAGCAGAAGGTTTCCTATGCTGAGGCAGTGAAGAGAGTACAGGATAGCCCAGGGGTGAGTGAGTCGACTGGGAGGCCCCCAGTGAGTAGGCCTGAAGAGAGAGAGCCAGAGAGGATGAGTTTTAGTAAGGTTGGAATTATTGTGTAATAGCCATGGTGATCAACTCCACTGCACTGATGGAGCAGAAATCACAGAAGATAGATGGTAGTTGCAGCAGCAGAGAAATATTTGTGTGTGAGTGCAAAAGATCTACAGGACGTTTTGAGAGAAGGGGTTCCATCCTCCTGGTGTAGGATCGTTTAGGGCCAAAGTAGTGGGATGGGGTGGAGGGTTTTTGGGGATAGTGTATAGGTGTAGGGTTAGATGGGGTGGTAGGGTTTGGGGGATAGTGTATAGGTGTAGGGTTAGATGGGGTGGAGGGTTTGGGGGATAGTGTATAGGTGTAGGGTTAGATGGGGTGGAGGGTTTTTGGGGATAGTGTATAGTGGATCCAAGACCAAGTAAACACATCCCCTCAGGAACAAACACTGGCATGTCACGCTCTACTCTGCCGTCGCCGCCAGCCACCAGCATGACTCACACACACTTCATCGGTGTCTCTCTACTGGCACTGTGCGATAGTCTCTGCACCCATTGAGAACTTCATCCCCTGCACACCTGCATAGCTGAGTGGGGAGCGAGATCCGGAAGAACCGCTGAGCTCCTCTACTACAGCCCAGCCCATTGAATTTGCACGAGGCCGGAGGCCACCTACATTGCACACGCCACATGTTTGTGTCTAGCAGCACTATAATGAAAGGGGTGGTACCGGCCAGGAGGAGAACGGCTCGGCTGTGAGTGTATATTGAGCACCCTGCCAGTTAAGCCACAGAGCAGTTTTGCTATCTGGGATGTATCTAGTTTTGTCTGGGATCTTTTATTTCAGCTCATGAAACCAACACTTTACATGTTGCATTTATATTTTTGTTCAGTGTATATACGTCCATGTGAAAATGTGGTGCAAACTGAGACGTCACCACTCAAGTTGGTAATCCAATGTTTTTAAAATAGCTGGCTAGCAGTCTGTCCAGTACATAACATGCACATATCTAATGTTATCTTAAGGCTACCTCTGCACCCTTTTGTCATTGATAGGCTGTACATTTACCTACTTATTCTTCAGCTGTCCCCATGGTATAACCCTTTTTGGTTCCAGGTAGAACCATTTTGGATTCCATGTAGAACCCTCTATGGAAAGGGTTCTACATGGAACCAAAAATGGTTCTACTTGGAACAAAAAGGGTTCTACCTGGAACAAACAAGAGTTCTACCTGGAACCAACAAGGGTTCTTAAAAGGTTATCCTATGGGACAGCTGAATAACTTTTTAAGTTCTAGATAGCACCTTTTTTTCTAAGAGTGTAGCTTTATCTGACAGACATTTTCAGGAAAAGCAGCTCATTTAGAAAGACAATAAAATGTCTATCTGATATAAATAGCTAGTAATTCTTGTTCAATAGGCTTTCCTCCTCCTCCTCCTCGCTGGTCTGCAGATGATTGAGTACTTGATTATGATGTTGTGGTAGTAACATTTCCTGGGCATTGCATAAGAAGAACAATAACTAGAAGAGTGTAGCTTTATCAGATAGACATTTTCAGGAAAAACAGCTAATTTAACAAGCCAATAAAATATATATTGTATTGGTTCAACCTTGAAATATAGCTACTCAAGATAGAGATCTTACCTTTTATCTCTGTAGCAGTTTGCTCTCACCTCGTCTGGGCACTGCAACAGCCAGATCTTATTCCCCATTATGTTCTATATCGTGGAGCTCCGCCCCATAGGGGAGCTCTGCTCCTAGTGGTTAACCCCACTGCCTAGGCAGCGAACAGCCTGAGAGAAAATTATGCACACACCTACAGCCAATAGGAGTAACGCTGTCCCTATATAAGGGGATGCATCCCCTCAATCAGCCTCCCATTATCTTCAGCGACTGGACGAAGACTGAAGAAGGCCTTAGAAGAGAAGAAGAGAAGACGAAGACAAAGACGATTCGAGTCGCCGGTTTCCAGATCCCGGCGTCGTCCATTATGAGCGCACCAGCGAACCCAAAGGCTCTTTTAAGAGCCTAGTGTTGCTACTCCACCATGGCGGCTTCGGACCCCCATGAGCTTTGCTTTGTGTGTTTGGGTCCAGATCATGCTAGGGGCGGCCTCACGGAGTGCCCCGACTGCGCCCACCTTTCTTCAAAGGAGAGGGCCATTCGGTGGGCATTTTTTGGGGAGGAGTTCCCCTGGAGGACGCCATGTCAATGTTAGCCTCAGGTTCTGAGGTGTCAGACAACGATGGCGCCTTTGAAGGGGAGGAGTAGATGGGTCAGGGCGCTACGGGTTTCGACCTGTCAGCAGCACTGCCCATGTCAGGGGAAGCCCCTCTCCTCATGGAGAGCGAGAGCTTCCCCTCTTCCTTTGGTGAGGAGGAGACAGGTTCTGAGCACTCAGCAACCCCCTCCTATGGAACGGCCTCTCTGAGCTCCGATTTTCCGTGGGTCATTGAACGGGCCGCGTCACGACTCGGCATAGTGCTGCCCCCTATTCCCCCCACCCCGGAGGTGAATTTTATGGAGGGCGGCCCATACTCCCGAGCTAGACGGATGGCGGCGTGGTCATGCCGTCGCTTGGGAGATATGCCCAGGGCTCTTGGGACGCTCCTCTAATGGCCAAGGGGCGGGCAGAGAGTGGAGGGTAGTCGGACCTAAGGGGTTCCCAGGCTCGAGGAGGCCCTAGCGACCTACCTCGTGCCTAGTGTGAGCTCCTGGGCGACGGCCAGGAAACCCACCCTGCCTTCTGTGAAGGACTGTTTCTCGGCTATGCTGGGAGAGAGGGTCTTCACGTTGGGCACGCAGGCGGTGGCGGCGGGCAATAATATTGCCCTCTTGGCAGCCTCTCTTTCCCGTCTCACCACGGGTAAAGATGAGTTGAAGAGAGAGGAGACGGAGGAGTCGAGAATTTCCGGCGCCATCCTCCATCTCACACAGGCATCGGCTGTGTGTGTGGGGATGTCCGTTGCCACTTCGGTGGTGATGGAACGACAACCCTGGCTGTCCCTGACGGCCATGAAGGAGCACGACAGGACCACCCTACTGAACGGTCTCTTTGAACGGTCAATAGCGACGGTCTCTTTGGGACCGCCATTAAGGATGCGACGGCGCGCTTCGGGAAGCTGGAGGAGGAGAGGAAGCAGCTAGCTAGGCATCTACCGCTGGTGGTTAGACCTAGAGTGGAGACTCTTCCGGCGCCTCGGGTTCTACCATTAGACCTGGGTCTACTGCCAGGCGTAGAGCCAGACGGCAGGAGGTAGCAGCAGGCACTCGGAGAGCAGGCTCCGCCCCCCCACAGCGCCAGCGGCTGAGACGACTTTGTCGACGAGGGAGGTGGTGATGACATCATCTTGGCAGCACCCCAAGGGGACACAGAAGCGTCGCCGCCCCTGACGGGACGAGGGGGAGAGAGCAGGGAAGGGCGCATCCTTTATTAACACACAACACAACACGAATCCCACATCCCTTCGCAGGGGTGGGGGAGCCGTTGTGTTGTGTGTTAATAAAGGATGCGTTCCATTTGACATTGTGAAAAAAGGACCTGCTTTCCATGACAATCATATGACCGTAAGGCGCCATTGGCAAGTAATGCTTTCACGGAGGGCGAGAACTATGAGGTTATAGACATAACCAGCGTTCTAGCGCCCCCGCGTTCTGCAGATCATGCCAGAAGCTCCTCTCCCTTTCGGGGGCCCCATGGACTGTTCTGCCGCCTCAGTGCCGGGGAACAGTGGTGGCGAGGGTCATAGAGGAATACAGGTCTTTACTATTACACACACCACAACTTCGCGCTTGCCCGCTCTCGGAGCATTACTGGCAATGGCAGCGAAGTTGCACCCTCTCCCCCTGGCTAGTCCGGACGCTGGTGAGAGGGCACGCCATCCAATTCAGATGGACTCCCCCCCGTGGTAGAGACGGTCATGAAATCGCTGGAGAAAGTGGCCGCTCTTTTAAAAGAGATATTGGAACTTTTGGCGAAGGAGGCGGTCATGGTGGTCCCCCAGGAGCAGAGGAACAAAGGGCTATATTCGCCCTACTTCCTGGTGCCGAAAAGGGCGGGGGGTGTGAGGCCGATATTGGACTTACGCAATCTCAACGAGAGCGTAGCCAAGTGGCTGTTTCGGATGCGTACGACAAAACGTCTACTGGAATGACAGATACTTTTGTACAAGCATAGACCTGAAGGACGCGTACTGTGCCGATTCAACAGCGTCACAGAAGGTTTCTGCGTTTAGCCTTACAAGAGGTGGCTTACGAGTACACAAGGATGCCATTTGGGTACGCCCTGGCACCTCGGACCTTTTCCAAGTGCGTGGAGGCGGCGTTAGAACCATTGCGTCGTCAGGGAATAAGGTTACTAGCCTACCTAGACAACCTATTGGTGCTCGCCTCGTCAGCAGAGCTGGCGATCGCTCACACTACACAGACTGTCTGTGTAGTGTGTGCCATCTCACAAGTCTGGGGTTTGCAGTGAATTGGGAAAAGTGGTGCCGCTGGGACTTCTACACATGAGAAGGACACATCGATGGTTTGTCCAACTTCGACTGGACCCGCTGCAGCACGGTCGTCGATTGTTGGTGATTCCCACCTCGCTCAGAGCTGACCTGGATTATTGGAGAAACCCATGTGTTTTGACATCGTGGTGGGCTTCCACTATGTTGAGACATTAACTTGGAGTTCCTTAAGAGTTACTCCATCATATGGTGCTGTTTTTAATGCCTGGATATTAAAATAGTGCAGTAAAACAAAATATATAAATCAAATCCCTCACTGGGTTCCTATACCTCCAAGCGGGTCACGACATAAGCTCTCCCAGGCCGTCGGACCCCTGCCCCATGACCTTGTTGGCTTGGCTGAGCTTATGGTTTCCCTGTGTGACAGGTGTGATGGTGGCATCCCCCTGGGGAACCGCATACCTCGTGTATGCACGGCCTGGGTTTAAGCCATGCGAAGAGGGCGGTGGAGCGCCCTATTGGATGCCTGTTTTGTGTGGTGTTCTCAGAACTGTTGCCAACAGATGGATGCCTGTTGGCCAGTGATAGACTGTTCCTGGTGGACGATGCTGGCACTGTTCACCACCGTGAGCAGGACTACCACTACCAGGCTGACAGGCCATCAGAAGCCGGCAGCGGGGCTTCATCGCCCCCAGCGGCACGAGAGGCTATGAGGAGCCTACTCACTCGGGTAGCCACTGCAATGGACATCAAACTGGTGGACAGTGATGACTCTCCATTCTGCCTCCATCTCTGCTGAGTTCCTCGAGGACTTGCAGGAGAGCTGGGCCTCTGCCAGGTGGCGCTTCCGACTCATAGCAGAGACTGGACCATGGAGTTATGTTGCGGGCGTGGAGTCACTCGGCCTCCGGGAGTACCCGACTATGGACACCATGATAGCTGCCATGGTCCTCCCGGACCAGGAGATTATAGGGCGGAACCCGCGACTGAAAGGTGGTTCATGCATGTTATGTTGTCTAGTTCCAGGTGCATACAGGGAGAATTGATTTTTGTGTGCTCCACTATAATAAATGGTCTTTCCACATGTCAAAAATAGAGTGCATGGTTAAAGGGCATTCCTTTCTTTGACATGTGTGCTCATAGCTCAAAGTGTTTAATCTCCGTCATTGTGTTTTACAGCAATCGTCTTCAACGTGGAGACGGTGATGTACAACAACCTGAAGTTCCAGGTGTGGGTTCTTGGTGTACAGATGAGTATCAGGTAATTATATGAATACCACAACATGCCTTTCATAGACATTGTTAAGTGTAAAAGGAAGACAGAAGCTTCCTCAAGGCATCACAAATTGCCATACATTATTTTGCCACGCCTCTTTGTATAAAGGATTTGTCCTACTTGCCTCTGCTCACCCCCGTCTTTCCCCTAACCCTAACCCTCTCCCCTATCCCCATTTTCTACCCCAAACCCTAAGCTCAGACGATAGGTAACTTTCCTTAGAGCATTTTTTTCCCCATTTTGACAAGCATTCACATATTATTCCCTTTGGCTACACATGTTTAGCACTGAACACGTTTTTTACACACTAAGTGATATAGAATAGAAATAAATGAAAGTTACTTGCTTCCTGAATCAAAAACAGCAATAAAAATCAAATCTCAAACCACTTTTGAAATAGTCTAAATAAAGTGAGTTTTAACACCATATCCCATAATCAACCACAGGTGCCTCAGGCTATAACTATTTCCTTGTAAGAAGTGTATTTATCCCCAGTGTATACCTACCAGTGTGTGCGAACATTTGTAGATACACTCAAATAAATCCCTCTGCTGTCTGGTTTTGGAACAACATTTCCAGATATTGGAAGACACGAAGCAACTACTGTAGACTGTTTGGCTGGATGCATAGGCAACAGAGACAGTATAAATCATCTCAGTAGGTAACTTCCCAACTATGGATATAAGAAATTACAAAAATCAAGGATTAGTCATCAAAAGGCTTAGTTATGTCATATACTGTAGGTTCATGATCTAATTGGTGAAGGAATTTGTTATGTCATCAGGGTTTTTAAATGATTTATTTGGTCTAGTAAACAGTTATACAATAAATTACCCTTGTATTAGGGGGCTGTTCTCTGCATTTAATAACACCGAACACACATTTAAACTTCGCTATAAATGGGTCGACCTCAGCCCCCTCTGGGGAAGGAAGCTGGCTGGATGTAGTGGCGCCCCCTGGTGGCCTTGTCAAGCGGCAATAATACGCGTTCTAATCACCTGTAAATGCACACTGAATGGGTGTATTGAACGGGTGTAAAATTCCCAAAACACGCATTCTATTCACCTGTAAATGCACACTGAACTGGTGTAATGAACGCTTGTAAAAAATATCCATAACAAGCGTTCGAATCACCTGTAAATGCACACTGAACAGGTGTAACGAACGTGTGTACAAAAACATGACATTTGACACTTGAAAAAAGTAAGTGCAAAATGATAAATACAAGTGTTGAGATGTGTTCCAGATATGACGTTGTTCTATTTATGATATTTAGTTATTTATTTTCTATTCATAACTTTTGTTGTGTGCTTTGTACTATATTTCAGAGAGCTCGAACGAATAACTCCAGTGTAAGTATTACTTTTTAATAGGTACTTGCGATTGGCAAATATACTACTTCTGATTGAGTTTGGAACTGTCAGATAATTTCTGTACCACAGGAACATAATGATAGTGTGCATCGCAGTGCTAGAGGCGTCACTACAGACTCGGGTTCGATCTCGGTCTGTATCACAACCGCCCGTGTTCGGGGTCGAATAGGGTGGCGCACAATTAGCCCAGCGTCGTCCGGATTAGGGGAGCATTTGGCCGGGGTAGGCAGTCATTGTAAATAATATATTTTTCTTAACTGACTTGCCACGTTAAAAGGTTTATATAAAAGGGTTATAGCTTACTTGTGCTCCGTATTTATGGATTGATGCCACTTCACATCAATAGGTGCCTTTCTTTGCGAGGCATTGGAAAACCTCCCTGGTCTTTGCTGTTGAATGTACATTTGACATTCTCTGCTGGACTGAGATTCTCACAGATAGTTAATTGTATGTTTGGGGTACAGAGATGAGGTAGTCATTCAAAAAGCATGGTAGGCCTTTTCTGCAGTCAAATTACCTAGTTGCCTCATGGGTGGAATGTTATTCATATTTTTCATAATTTCATAATTAATCAACATTTATATTTAAAATATCCAGTGTTTCTGTCAAAGAGTTTTGTTATATTTCAGTCTTCTTTTATTTTAATTTTATTTCACCTATATTTACCTATTCAAGTCAGTTAAGAACAAATTCTTATTTACAATGACAGCCTACACCGGCCAAACTCGGACGACGTTGGGCCAATTGTGCGCCGCCCTATGGGATTCCCAATCACGGCAGGTTGTGATACAGTCTGGATTCGCACCAGGTTGTCTGTAGTGACGCCTCTAACACTGAGATGCAGTGTCTTAGACCACTGCGCCACTTGGGAGCCCATAGTGTGATGTATATCAATTGTAATATTGGGATGCAAACGCTAAATGTAATACATTTCAACTCTATATCTGACACGGTTCAGATGTCTTCTTTTTTAAGCCCATAACCATGTTTGTGAGGTGTATACTTTTGTTTCAAAGTAGATTTGTTTAAGACTACCAAGTAACACTTTGTGTGACCCTGATTTATCCCACTGCAGGAAAAGATTAAACGCTATTATTGCACACAGACGGAGTCCAACTTATGTGACTTCATAAGCACATTTTTACTCCTGAACTTATTTAAGCTTGCCATTACAAAGGGGTTGAATACCTATTGCTATCACGGCTGGTTAGGAAGAATCGTTTGTTATGCAGTGGCTGTGGTATCTTCAGTCTTTGTTCTGCTATGAAACTGACTGTGCTTGCATCCTCAGTGTCTTGGTCTGACAAGACTCCCGACTGGACAGTGATCTAGTAGGCTACAGTAGTCTCCCAATATCTACAATAACACTCATTAGGTAGGCTATATGAATGAGTTGGGTTTGAAATGGAAATTCATGTCAATCACTATTAAAATCAAGCTGTGACTTCATAAGCACATTTGTCAGGCTCTGGCCATAGAGAAGCTTTGCTTCTCTATATTTCTATGGTCAGAGTCTGGCAGATCTATTATTTCTACGTCTGTGTGGTGTTGTGTGTGGGATCCCTAATTAGAGGCAGCTGCTAGACATTACCTCTAATTAGGGATCTTACTTATATGTCTGTGTTCCACTCCGTTGGCGTGGTTCATTGTTATGTTGTATATTGTCTCGTGTTCGTGCGACGTGTGTTCCTTTCATTATATATTGTATTTGTTATATTTCTATAGTTCGTCAGTTAGTTTAATAAATATGTCGAACTATCGATACGCTGCGCCTTGGTCTCTCTACACACCCGAACGTGACAGAATGAACCACCACCCGACCAAGCAGCAATATACTGGAGCAAAGGAGAGAAAAGGAAGACAGCGGCGTAATCATGGATACGGAGGTAAAGGAGCCCATAGTCAACCCCAGGAAAATTTTTGGGGGGGGGCTATGGGGGTGGTCTGGTTTTGAGGAGGACAAGCCAGTACCACTCTCCATCTGGGATACACTGTGCCCGAAATATAAATGGGGGGCGCAAAGTGTTGAAGAGGAGGAGTATTTGGAGAGACATTTTGGAGACGTTTTGGAGGAGATGTGGGAGATAGCGGAGGAAGTAGAAAGGGAAATGTCGGAATGGAATAATCCGTGTCCAGTCGCCTACTCCACTCCCGTGAAAGAGCAGTCCGCTTTACCGGTGCCCAGTCGGGGTCCGGCAGTCTGCTCTACTCCAGTGCCAGAACAGTTTGCTCCAACGGTGCCCAGTCCGGGTCCGGCCGTCTGCTACACTCCAGTGCCTGAGCAGTTCACTCCACCGGTGCCCAGTCTGGGTCCGGCCGTCTGCTACACTCCAGTGCCAGAGCAGTCCGCTCCACCGGTGCCCAGTCTGGGTTCGGCTGTCTGCTACACTCCAGTGCGCCTCTCCAGTCCGATACGTCCTGTGCCTGCTCCCCGCACTAGCCCTGAGGTGCGTGTCATCAGTCCGGTGACATCAGTGCCGACTCCACGCACCAGGCTTCCAGTGCGCGTCTCCAGGCAGGTACGTCCTGTGCCTGCTCCCCGCACTCGCCCTGAAGTGCGTGTCACTAGTTCGGTGCCACATGTGCCGACTCCACGCACCAGGCTTCCAGTGCGCCTTCGCAGTCAGGTACGTCCTGTGCCTGCTCCCCGCACTAGCCCTGAGGTGCGTGTCATCAGTTCGGTGCCACCAGTGCCGACTCCACGCACCAGGCTTCCAGTGCGCGTCTCCAGTCAGGTACGTCCCGTGCCGACTCCCTGCACTCGACCTCCAGTGCGTGTGCCCAGCCAGGTTCCTCCAGTGCCGGCTCCACGCACCAGGCCTCCAGTGCGCCTCTCCAGTCCGGTACGTCCCGTGCCGACTCCCCGCACTCGACCTCCAGTGCGTGTGCCCAACCAGGTTCCTCCAGTGCCGGCTCCACGCACCAGGCCTCCAGTGCGCCTCTCCAGTCCGGTACGTCCCGTGCCGACTCCCCGCACTCGACCTCCAGTGCGTGTGCCCAGCCAGGTGCCTCCAGTGCCGGCTCCACGCATCAGACCGTCGGTGCGCCTCGACATCCCGGAGCCTCCCGTGACGATCGACAGCCCGGAACCTCCCGTGACGATCGACAGCCCGGAGCCTCCCGTGACGGTCGACAGCCCGGAGCCTCCCGTGACGCTCGACAGCCCGGAGCCTCCCGTGACGCTCGACAGCCCGGAGCCTCCCGTGACGCTCGACAGCCCGGAGCCTCCCGTGACGCTCGACAGCCCGGAGCCTCCCGTGACGCTCGACAGCCCGGAGCCTCCCGTGACGCTCGACAGCCCGGAGCCTCCCGTGACGCTCGACAGCCCGGAGCCTCCCGTGACGCTCGACAGCCCGGAGCCTCCCGTGACGCTCGACAGCCCGTAGCCTCCCGTGACGCTCGACAGCCCGGAGCCTCCCGTGACGCTCGACAGCCCGGAGCCTCCCGTGACGCTCGACAGCCCGGAGCCTCCCGTGACGCTCGACAGCCCGGAGCCTCCCGTGACGCTCGACAGCCCGGAGCCTCCCGTGACGCTCGACAGCCCGGAGCCTCCCGTGACGCTCGACAGCCCGGAGCCTCCCGTGACGCTCGACAGCCCGGAGCCTCCCGTGACGCTCGACAGCCCGGAGCCTCCCGTGACGCTCGACAGCCCGGAGCCTCCCGTGACGCTCGACAGCCCGGAGCCTCCCGTGACGCTCGACAGCCCGGAGCCTCCCGTGACGCTCGACAGCCCGGAGCCTCCCGTGACGCTCGACAGCCCGGAGCCTCCCGTGACGCTCGACAGCCCGGAGCCTCCCGTGACGCTCGACAGCCCGGAGCCTCCCGTGAAGCTCGACAGCCCGGAGCCTTCCGTGATGATTAAAAGGCCGGAGTCGCCTGCCACACCGGTGCCCAGTCCTGGCCCGGTTATCCTGGCCACATAATCCATTTCGACCAACTTGCTTTGTATCAATCATGACATTTCAGAATATACCATTTGTATTGTACTTTTCAGGAAAGTACTGCTGCATATCATATAATTTGGGTCAACTCCATGTAAAATGCAACTTTTTAATGAAAATAATGTGAACAGATTTGACCCACGTTTGTTCATTGGTACATGGACATGATGCATTACGGTATGCTGTTGAACCAACCCTAGCATGTAGCCTACACTGTCACATTAGTAGTATTCTTGCTGCACTGTAGTGTCCTCTATTGGCCAAATATTGAGCTTGCCTGGCACAATGGAACATTAGAACATTAGAATAGCCCCAATCCATCTGGCACTCCAGGCAGGCTCAATGAAATGCTATTTGAACCCAGGTCTGGATAGCACCAGAGCAATTGATGTCATTGTAGCATGTTGAGTAACCTTGCCTAAGAGCTGAATACTTGTATTATTAAGAAAAGAAGAGGTCATGAATGATTTCATAACGGTGTCATGAATACATTATGCACACAAACTTCCAAGGGTGTAATATCTTTTGCATATTGGGGGGTTCAGGGTCAATGTGTTCTGGGGTTAACATCCTTCAAGTGGGGGAGATAAAAAAATAGAAATAAACAAATAAACTGTGAAATTGTTGTTTCTGGTGATTTGTGAAGGGAAAATACAGCCAAAACTTTCCTGATATTTTGGTCACTATATCCCAACCACATCTGAAATACTAAAATGTCTAAAATATCAGACACACCAGTAGGATTTTCAAACATTTTCCTGTGGACAGTACACTCTTGGAAAAAAGGTTTCCAAAAGGGGTTTTCCGCTGTTCCCAACCCTTTTTGGTTCCATGTAGAACCCTCTGAGTAAAGCAGGGCAGGTCCTGGACGTTCTGCAGCCCTAGGCAAGACCATTTTTTATCTCAGCCAAAAGTCGGAGGAACCGAACATAATAGCAGCCCAAGTCATAGGCCCAATTTCTCCAACGTCAAACCAGAGTGTCTTGTTTGCAATGATGTTAGCAAATAATTTATTAATTTAAGCATGGCACTTTCAAAAGTAAAATTTCCACCCAGACAGACGCTCTACCGGGCCCAAAAAAATGTTCTGGCTACTCATCCATTGCATAACCCAAAAACAGAAGTGCTTCCCTAATAGCTGCCTTGGTTTAAACAAACATCTATTTTTTCAGAAAGCGGAAAGCTCAATTAATAGGGACAGAATAGCAAAGTCAATTTGTTTGTCTCCTTGAATATTATAGGCTGCAGCTCAGCTTCAGAATGTCATAGAGAGGAATCAATATATCCCCATAAGCATCTTTCGCGGGCATATTAAAGCTTGTTTCTACCATAAGGCATCACGGAGCAAAGCATTGTTATAAAACGCTTTATATAATCTGGATACCTTTCATGAATCTTTTTGAAAATATGAAGTAAACAATAGATATCCTTTTGCCATTTTCTTTAACAAAAGGTATGGGATACCCTCACCCAATTCAAGCCCTGGTTTTAACCAAACACACCAAGCCCGTCCCAGACACGGAGGTATTTAAGGAGTGCATGCGACAGTATTGGAGGATTTGGCTATACCGACATCTATGGATAGAATTGTGTTTATCAAACAGGTAGGCTTACTACTTATTTTTTGGAATAGGAATAAATAGGCTCCAATTCTATGTAATTCTATGATTATGCCCATAAAACATGGAGGTCCCTTACCAGGAGGCCCCTGCATCGGAGAGTTACAATTTTGCTATCACTATGCAGCCAACTACCTATAGTAGGAAACCGAGTTTCTTGTTAATAAAAAGCCACCTGTTATCACACATGGCACGATCCCATAATTGTTACAATTATAATAAAAATAACTGTAGAACTGTAAAAAATAGTGAGATCATTTGAGCTTTAGAAACAAGTGCTTTCACAAATGCATGCGGGCCTCCTTTCGCTGGAGCAGTGTAAAATAAGTGTTATGTCGATGACCCAGCCTTAGCGAATTTTGTTTATTAACGAACCTTTAAGTCGTCAGCCACTCAGCCTTGTTAAAATACTCCAAACCTGATGGTGGCAGGAGTGTTGTTTGGCAATGCATGTCAGTGTGTGTTGCGTAGTGTTGAGTTTGTTGTCCTCAGGGCACCATTGAAAATGAGACCCTGGTCTCAATGGGTTCCCCTGATTTAAATACAAGTTCAATAAAATAAAACATTATCTATGGTCTTGATTCAAATGTTATCTAGCAAGCTAGCTAGCTGCGCTAATGTTGCCATTTTGTAGAAAGACAGATAGCCACAGCTAGATATCTACCTAGCAAGATGATGATGAAACAATTTAACTAACACACATTGCCAAATATTTAGGTAGCTACCTAATGTTAGCATATTCACCAGCTGGCACAACATAGCTAAGAACACTGCACTAAATCGGCAGCTAACACAGGCAGCTGTTTCATGTAAACAAATTATAATGTCAGTACTAGCTACAGCGATTAGCTAGCTTGGATATAGTTTTTAGTGTTGTGTGCATTGCGTCTGCACTCAGCTAGCTACCATCCCATAAGCTACCAGCTTTGTGCACAGGGGCATTGTTATGCTGAAACAGGAAAGGGCCTTCCCAAACTGTTGCCACAAAGTTGGTAGCACAGAATTGTCTGGAATGTCATTTTATGCTGTAGAGTTAAGATTTCCCTTCACTGGAACTAAGGGTCCTAGCCCAAACCATGAAAAACAGCCCCAGACCATTATTCCTCCTCCACCAAAGTTTTCAGTTGGCACTATGCATCCTGGCCTCCGCCAAACCCAGATTCGTCCATCAGACTGCCAGATGGTGAAGTGTGATTCATCACTCCAGAGAACACCTTTCAACCGCTCCAGAGTCCAATGCCGGTGAGCTTACACCACTCCATCCGACGCTTCGCATGGTGATCTTAGGCTCGGCCATGGAAACACAGTTCATGAAGCTCCCGATGAACAGTTATTGTGCTGACGTTGCTTCCAGAGGCAGTTTGGAACTCGGTAGTTAGTGTTGCAACCGAGGACAGCCCAAAAAATGTTTTAACCCCCTTTTCATCATATCCAATTTGTAGTTACAGTCGTGCGTCATCCGAAACACAACCCCGCCAAGCCAAACTGCTTCTTGACACAATGCACGCTTAACCCGGAAGCCAGCCGCACCAATGTGTCAGAGGAAACACCTGGTGACGTGCATGCACCCCGGCCCCTCCACAGGAGTCGCTACAGCACGAGCGGACAAGGACATCCCAGCCGGCCAAACCCTCCCCTAACCCGGACGACGCTGGGCCAATTGTGCGTCACCTCATGGTTCTCCTGGTCGCGGCCGGCTGCGACACTGACGGGTATTGAACCAGCATCTGTAGCAACAGCTTGCACTGCGATGCAGTGCCTTAGACCGCTGCGCCACTTGGGAGGCCAGGACAGACGATTTTCAGAACTTGGCCGTTGATGCTCCTAGATTTTTCCATGTCACAATAATAGCACTTACAGTTGACCAGGGCAGCTTTAGAAGGGCATACATTTGACTAACTGATTTGTTGGAAAGGTGACGTATGACGGTGCCACGTTGAAAGTCACTGCCAATGTTGGTTCATGGAGATTGCATGGCTGTGTGCTCGATGTTATACACCTTTCAGTAACGGGTGTGGCTGAAATATGAGAATCCACTACTTTTGGCAATATAGTGTATATCTACATCAAGGGTCATATACAGTCTCCGGGTTTAGGGTAATTATATATTGTGTGGCTGAAGGGCGGCTTTGTGGTGGGCGGGTTGAATAAAGAAAAACAATACTTTAAAAAAATCCATAAATGTATAACTATTGTGCAATTTATATAGGCTACGTGGTAATACTGCATAAGCCTAAGCCTTAGGGTTTAACTGTATGCAGGCCAAATAGCCTACACAGCCAATCGCCAAATAATGCTTTTGGGAACGGACAGAAAAAGTTAGTCAATCCATGGAGGCAAAAATGACAATGTAGAAGTTTAATTAAATAAGACAAAAGCTGCAAAATTAGAGTTAAAAAATGAAGAGAAGGGACTAATCGTCCTCTGGAATATCGTGAGAGAGCTCCAACAAAGATTTCCAATGTATGTTTTACCACTTCTAATTGAGTTTGCAACTGTCAGAAAATGCCTGTACCACAGGCAGTGGCGGATTTAGGTATAGGTGACCTTTGCAGCCGCCCAGGGCACCTGCACCAAAACATATGTAATGGTGACATTTGCGCAATCAGTTTTCTATCGCTATTTTCACGTCACGTCAACGATATCATGTTTTGTGTTGTTACAAATGTTGTGTTTTTTTTTGGGGGGGGGGGGTTGCCCAGGGAGCCATACAAACTAGAACCGCCACTGTATAGGTGTATGGTTTGATGGTGTAATTTTAGTTTTTCCCATTCCCCTTTTTTGATCAAAATGTGCAATCCGCACTCCGACCTGCTAAGGGCAGCAACTCAGCGTCTAGTCTGCCGGAAAGCCACAGGAAGAAGTTGTTGTATGCGGGGTATTGTGAGGTGTCTGTAGCTTACTAGCTGAATGCCTGGATAATGGACAATAATGATGGGTGAGTTCATTAACTTCCAATAAAAATAGTCTCTATTCATAAAATATTTTTGGGTTGCAGATGCATTATACTGTGAGCGGATATAGATTTAGAGAAGGCAACTACAAAAGACTGAACTGCTTGTTAGCATAGCTAGCTACATTGCTAGCTACATTGCTAGCTAGTCTGCCTCCCCAGCTCAGTAACGCTAGCAAGGTAACTTGCGAGTTGGGAAGATTGTTTGAATAAACTAAACTTGTCCGATAAATGAACATCCACTGTGATTATGTTAACAAATGCACTTACTTTAAAACGTGCATTCGTCCAGGAATTTCATTTAACGCTACTACAGTACAATATTTCGGACTGCTAAAAGCATCTTCTCCGCGCACCGCAGTGCTAACCTTTTGACGATGTGACGTTTGGTAGTTGTAGTTTAAATTGTTCACTAAGTGGAATTTTGTCTATGTTATTATGATATACAAATGGTGTAAAAGGTTTTTGATCACAATAGTTTATTCCAATTAACGAGTGTTTCAGAAGTTTATTTTGACCTTTTAAGATTAAAGACGTTATTTGAGTATATTTAAGACTACAACTACCGGGGGTCCCTCATTTCAAAACAATTCAACGATCACATGAAATTGAAAACACTTACAATGGGTGACCTTTGGTACAATCAAACTACCTAGGGTGCTATTTAAATAGATCATACGGGTGAGTTTTAGTCCCAACGTGTTTAATCAGCCCTGAAACTAACACAGGGTTCATAATAAGGTGTAGTTGGCTAGCTAGCTTGATCAGTAACAATGTAATCTTGGCTAACTATAAAGTCTCTCGCTTTCTTTGTCTTATCTTCACTCTGTCCCTTCTCTCTCTGCCTCCTCCTGCGCTACTCCCATTGCTTTCTTACTCTCACTCCTTGTATGTCTCTCCCCATACTTCCCCATGTCTCAACCCGTCTCTCTCCATCGTTCTTTCTCTGTCCCCCTAGGATGGAGGTGGAGGGCTGGGACTCTGGTCTGGAGGAGGAGCTGGGTGTGTCTCTGGAGGAGCTGAGTAAGTGGATTGAGGAGGAGGTGGAGAGGAGCGAGGCAGTCCGCCAGAGGAAGGCCCAGCTGGCTGAGCTCAAGGAATGGGTGGAGCAGAAAGAGAAGGAAGAGGAGGTGGTTGACAAACTCTTCAACAACGCCAACCAGTGAGTGTGTGTGGGGGGGTGATGATGTTTTGTTTGTTTTGTTTTGTTTCTCTCTCAGGTCCATAGTAGAGAGGAAGACTTTAGGGAGAATTGAAAGATGTATGTGTGTTGATGTTTGTGTGTGTGTGTGTCAAGTCTATAGAAGAATGTGAGGCCCGGCTTACTGTAAAATAGGACTGGTGTGTGTGTGTGTTAACGTCTGTGTGATTCTCTCCATTTTGTGTGTGTGTGTCAGGTCCATAGTGGAGTGTGAGGCTCTGGTGAAGTCCACCTACAGTAAGATGGGGCTGGTCTACAAGGAGAGCTCTTCAGAGGATGAGGGTGGAGTGGGAGGGGCTCAGTCCTCTGATGTCATAGAAATTGACGATGATGATGACGATGATGATGTCATTGCTGTGGGCTTACGTACGTACTGACACTTACTCACAGATAGGTACTTTATAGGTATTTTATTGATCCCCGAGGGGACATTTCTTGAGATAAACAATATGTTTACCAAAGGAAACCTGTCCAGAGGGGCAGCTCCAGTATAAAACACAGGAGTGAATGTCTAACCCGGTTTCATTTCTCTCTTCTCTGACCTCTTTCCTATCAGTGGTTCCACCCAAGAAACCTGGCATACCTGTCCAGGATGCATTGGTGAGAACAGAGAATTAGTCTCACACACACACACACACACACACACACTGTGTATTAATTGACCCTGTTATCTACAGCTTTCCAGTGTTCCTCCCAGATGGTGTTGAAGTTCATCCTCTTCCTCACTGTCTCTCTCTTCCGCACTGTCTCTCGCATCAAATTAAATCAAAATGTATTTTTCACATGCGCCGAATACAACAGGTGTAGACCTTACTGTGAAATGCTTACTTACAAGCCCTTAACCAACAATGCAGTTCAAGAAATAGTTAACAAAATATGTATTTTGTTATTTTATTTGATCCAGTATCACAATAAAATAACAAGGCTATATACAGGGTGTACCGATTCAATGTGCGGGGGTACAAGTTAGTCAAGGTAATTTGTACATGTAGGTAGGGGTAAAGTGACTATGCATAGATAATAAACAGTGAGTAGCAGCAGTGTAAAAACAAAGGGGGTGTCAATGTAAATAGTCCGGGTAGCTGTTTGATTCATTGTTCAGCAGTCTTATGGCTTGGGGGTAGAATCTGTTAAGAAGCCTTTTGAACCTAGACTTGGCGCTCCGGTACCACTTGCAGTCTATGACTTGGGTGCCTTCCTCTGACAACGCCTAGTATATAGGTCCTGGATGGCAGGAAGCTTGGCCCCAGTGATGTACTGGGCTGTACACACTACCATCTGTAGCGCCTTATGGTCGGATGCCGAGCAGTTGCCATACCAGGCGGTGATGCAACTGGTCAGGATGCTATCAATGGTACAGCTGTGGTGTGTTTGGACCATGATAGTTTGTTGGTGAAGTGGACACCAAGGAACTTGAAACTCTCAACCCGCTCCACTACAGCCCCTACAATCAGCTCCTTTGTCTTGCTCAAATTGAGTAGATGTTGTTGTCCTGGCACCACACTGCCAGGTCTCTGACCTCCTCCCTATAGTTGTCGGTGATCAGGCCTGCCACTGTTGTGTCGTCAGAACTTAATGATGGTGTTGGAGTCCCCGTGTTGAGGATCAGCGTGGCAGATGTGTTGTTGCCTACCCTTACCACCTAGGGGAGGCCCTGTCAGGAAGTCCAGACTGTCTCTTCCGCCCTGTCTCTCTTCTTCCTCCCCGTCTCTCTCTCTTCCTCCCCGTCTCTCTCTCTCTCTAACCCTTCCTAACTACCCCCCCCCCCCCCCCCCCCCCCCCAAACATACATACACAGGTGGTAGGTGAAAGCCAGAAAGTGTTTTAACAATATCCAAATGTGTGTGTTTGTACATGTGTCCTGTAGTTTAAGGAGGCGTCGGCAGCTCTCCAGCGTTCCTCCCAGCAGGTGATGAAACTGGCCAAGACAGTCAACAAAAACCCTTCTTCCGGCCCTGCTATACAGATAGGTAATAACGGCAATGTGCAATTCTAAATGATTTATGTATTCCTCCGTGTCACTAGGTGGTGCTCTCTCTTCAGTGTTGCCCATGATGGCAGTGTCTTTGTGTGTGTACACACTGCACAAACATTCAGGCATGTTTTCTTTTGTGTGTGTGTGTGTGTGTGTAGGTGGCCCGGGGCCCATGCCAGCTGTGTTTGTGTCCCAGGCCACGCCCAGGAACACACCCACACAGCCTAACCCCTCCCTGAAGGATGATGAGATCAGACTGGAGATGAGTCTTCTGGGAAAGAAACGCACCAAGACCTGGCACAGCGGAGTGCTAATCGCTATCAACCCTGTTGGTGAGACACACATACACACACACACACACACACGCACACCTACGCACAGGGTGAAGTTTGACATTAAGAATGTGTGTGTTTCTAGGTAATGGTTACAGTAAGTACAAGGTGAAGTTTGAGAACAAGGGGAAGAGTCTACTGTCTGGGAACCACATAGCGTTTCATTACCACCCCACCCTGGAGAGGCTATACGTGGGAGCCAGGGTGGTCGCCAAGTACAAGGACGGCAACCAGGTCTGGCTCTACGCTGGCATCGTGGCAGAGATGCCCAACAACAAGAACCGCATGAGGTGAGAAGCTGTGTGTGTGTGTGAGCATGTTTCAAATATCCTCTGTGTGTTTGCTGAAGGGTTGTGAAGGTGTTTCAACTTTTGTCTATGTGTTTCAGGTTCCTGATCTTCTTTGACGACGGTTATGCCTCCTACGTGACCCTGCCTGAACTCTACCCTGTCTGTAGACCAAGTAAGAACCCTCCTTTCAGTCTTCATCTCCTCCCCTCTTTTCTTCTGTTAATCTGGTTTTGGGATGTGATCACAGTTTACTCTCTTCACATCTTCTCTCTCACCATCTCTCCCCTACCCCTCTTTCTCTCCCCCATCTTCTCTATCTCTTCCCTCTCCTCTTCCCCATAATCTTTTCTCTCTCCTCCCCCCAGTGAAGCGTACATGGGAGGACATAGAGGATGCGTCGTGTAAAGACTTCATAGAGGAGTATATAACCTCGTACCCCAACAGGCCCATGGTGCTGCTGAAGGCAGGCCAGGTCATTAAGACAGAGTGGGAGGGGACGTGGTGGAGGAGCAGAGTGGAGGAGGTGGACGGCAGCCTCGTCAAGATCCTCTTCCTGGTATGATGACATCATCACTGGGATTTGATTACTTATTTATAGTCTGATTTAACATGACGGTCACAGCATATGTTATAAACAGGAATACTATTTAAAAAGTATTTTATTTGAGTTTCTTGTTTTGAATCACGTTGTTATACTACTTCTGCAGAGTTGACACTCAACATGAGACTCAACAAAATGTGAAAATAAGATGATAAAACTATTAAATAAATGAAAAGTGATTGTCTGTGATAATCTGTTTGTCTGGATATTGTTTCTCTCCTCCAGGATGACAAGCGTAGTGAGTGGATCTACCGCGGTTCAACCAGACTGGAGCCCATGTTCAACCTGAAGACCAACTGTGCCAACACCCAGGAGAAGAAGATGGCTGGACAGCAGAGGACACGCCCCAGCATGGGTAACACTCACTAGTCAATCAATCAACCAATCAATATATGAACAAGCAAACCAATCACTTTATTAACCCAGCGGGATCACAGATACTGTACATTTCGGGACCTGTCCTTCATTGGATAAGTCTAATCTCTACTTCATTGTGATGTCGTTAACCATCTTCTCTCTGTCTCTAGGAGCATTGAGGACCAAGGGCCCGGTGGTCCAGTATCACAGTGGGGGGAACGCCACAACCCCCAGCGGGACCCCCACTAAATCCCCCCATCCTCTCCCCCCCCCCCCCCTCCATCCCTCCTCCATCCTCCTCCAATCAACTCGCACGCACAGAGTGAGTCACACACACACACACACACAGACAGAATCACAGAGACACACAGAATCACAGAGACACACAGTGTTAACCTTGTGACATTCCCTTCGCGCTGCTATATTTACCCTCTTTCTCCCTGTTCCCCCCTCCTGTTCCTCTCTCTCTCTCTCTCTCTCTCCCCCCTTTTCAACAGTTCTAAGTATCAGATGGCTAAGAAGAGTACTTCTCCGTACGTTCCCCCGCCAGGAGGCTCTCGCTCTGGATTGTCCAGTAATAGCAACGCTCCTAAAACCATGCAGCCCCAACCTTCAACTGGTTCTCCTGTAAACTCATCCAGGTGAGAGAGAGGGGACAGGAAAATATATGATAAAAAAAAATACAATCCAATCTGCATTAATTCGTTCCCTTCTCCTACTGCTATTGAACATAATCTCTTACTAAAGAGCCACACTCACAAATATGCACAGTTTTATTGGAATGTATTCATAACTCTCTCTTCACTCTACCTCTCTCTCTCCAGAATGTATGTCCTTCAGGCCGGCAACATCCAGACTCTCACGGCCCAACAGCCTATCCAACACCAGCAGCAGTCCCTGCCCCCTCCTCCACAAGCCCCTCCCACCGGCCCTGCACCTGCAGTGACCCCATACACCTTCAGTAACGACCGGATTCCCCACGAGCCCTCGTACCGCGCCCCCACAGACCGCATCTTCTACCTGCCTCACACCTGCCAGCCTGCCTGTCTCAACCGTATCCGGCCCTCCAGACCAGATATGCACCGGGGCAGGAACCCCCTGCTCACCCCTCTACTGTACGAGTTCAGACGCATGACGGGGCGACGGAGAGTCAATCGCAAGGTAAAGATAGATTTGAAGTATTTTATCTTTCAGGAAGCACGGTTGGGATTATTCTATGGAGGACAGATTTTGGTATTAACTATCTTTCACTCACCCCTCTTTCTCCCCAATCCCCCCCCCCCCCCCCTTGTCAGATGTCATTCCATGTGATCTACAAGTCTCCTTGTGGGCTGTGTCTGCGCAGCATGGTGGAGATCCAACGCTACTTATTCCAGACGCGCTGTGACTTTATCTTCCTGGAGATGTTCTGCTTGGACCCCTACGTCCTGGTCGACCGGCGCTTCCAGCCCCAGAAGCCTTACTACTACATCCGAGACATCACCAACGGCCGCGAGGACATTCCCCTGTCCTGCGTCAACGAGATCGACATCACACCACCCCCCGACGTGGCCTACAGTGAGGGGGAGGGATTACTCAATCAGTATATAGGCCTTGAATTATTGTAGAGGCCTCAATCAAATGGTTACCCATCAGAGCCCTAGGTCTTCCTGTATAGTTCGGGCCAATATTGGTACACTAGCTGCACAACACTAAGAAATAGGGAGTAATTTGATATTCAGTCAAGATGAGGTCATAGAACTAGAACGTTGGGATTAGTGAAGTTCTAATTCTATGGTGAATAATTCCTGAAGACGTCAGTGACTGATGGAAGTCTGTGTGTTCCCAGGTAAGGAGCGTATCCCTGAAGACGGAGTGTTCATCAACACCAGCCCAGAGTTCCTGGTGGGTTGTGACTGTACCGACGGCTGCAGGGACAAGTCAGTACTATGACTCTTGACCTTCCTGTGACCCCTCCTCTGGTGTCTGTCTTCTGCATGGTTTCCACTACATATATTTCACCTGTCCAATTGAATTGTCAGTGATGAACTCTTTTAGTCAATTGAAAATATTAAATAGGGCTTGTGTGTGTTCTGCAGGTCAAAGTGTTCATGTCACCAGTTGACCCTGCAGGCCACAGCCTGTACCCCTGGAGCACTGATCAACCACACCGCTGGATACACACAAAAGAGACTGGAAGAGTGTTTGCCCACCGGGTGAGAGACACACACACACACACACACACAGTCACAAACATAGACATCCCTCTTACTAATATCTCTCTCCCCCCCCCCTCTCCGTCTCTCTCTCTCTCCCCCTCTTTGTCCCTCTCGCACTCTGTCCTCCTCTCTGGCCCTCTCTGTCCTTCTCTCTTGCTCTCTCTGTCCTTCTCTCTGTCCTTCTCTCTCTCTCCATCGTCTGTTCTTCTTGCTCTCTCTCGCTCTCTCTCAGGATATATGAGTGTAATAAACGGTGTAAGTGCTGCAGTCAGATGTGTACTAACCGTCTGGTGCAGCACGGTCTGCAGGTGAGGCTGCAGCTCTTTAAGACCCAGAACAAAGGCTGGGGCATCCGCTGTCTGGACGACGTGGCCAAGGGATCCTTCGTCTGCATCTACGCCGGTACGTCACTAGGTGGTGTGGTGGAGGAGGGGACAGAGCAGTGTTATAGCAGGCTTTACACATGGATAACATCTATGTACCGGTATTCACATACATGTAGGAAGTGGACTGCATAATAAGACATTCATAACAGCACATGGCTCCTTATATAAAACAGTGTTTTATAACAATATGCAAATAGTTAAAGTGCAAAAGGGAAAATTAATAAACATAAATATGGGTTTTATTTCCAATGGTGTTTGTTCTTCACTGGTTGCTCTTTTCTTGTGGCAACAGGTCACAGATCTTGCTGCTGTGATGGCACACTGTGGTATTTAACCCAATAGATATGGGAGTTTATCCAAATTTGATTTGTTTTGGAATTCTTTATGGGTCTGTGTAATTGAGGGAAATATGTGTCTCTAATATGGTCAAACATTTTGCAGGAGGTTAGGAAGTGCAGTCAGTCACAGTGGTACGGTATTCTGCCACTATGTACTCTCTAGGGCCAAATAGCATTCCAGTTTGCTCAGTTTTGTTGTTAATTCTTTCCAATGTGTCAAGTAATTCTCTTTTCTGATTTGGTTGGGTCTAATTGTGTTGCTGTCCTGGGGCTCTGTGGGGTCTGTTTGTGTTTGTGAACAGAGCCCAGGACCAGCCTAGTTAGGTTCATCTCTCTGTAGGTGATGCCTTTTGTTATGGAAGGTTTGGGAATCGCTTCCTTTTAAGTGGTTGTAGAATTTAATGGCTCTTTTCTGGATTTGAATAATTAGTGGATATCGCCCTAATTCTGCTCTGCATGCATTCTTTTTTGTTTTACGTTGTACATGTAGTGTCTCAATTTGGTGTTTGTCCCATTTTGTGAATTCTTGGTGAACTGACCCCAGACCTCACAGCCATAAAGGGCAATGGGTTCTATAACTGATTCAAGTATTTTTAGCCAGATCCTAATTGGTATGTCAAATTTGATGTTCCTTTTGATGGCATAGAAGGCCCTTCTTGCCTTGTCTCTCAGTTCTTTCACAGCTTTGTGGATGTTACCTGTGGTGTTGTTTGTTTAGGCCGAGGGAGGTATAGTTTTTTGTGTGCTCTAGGGCAACGGTGTCTAGGTGGAATGTGGTCTGTATATTTTATCATTTAATTCAGCATACCATCACAGACCTTTTTGGGTTGGAGGTTTTGTATTTTGTCCTGTAGTTCATTCAATGTAATTGGAGAATCCAGTGGGTTCTGGTAGTCTTTAATAGCTGATTCTAAGATTTGTATTTGATCGTGTATATGTTTTTGCTATTTGTTCTTTGTTTATAGAGCAACCAGATTGGAGAAGTGGTTTACCCATAAATCTCAGTTTTAGATAGCTCTTTGTATTGTTTGTTTAGTGTTTTCCAATTTTCCCAGAGGTGGTTAGTCTATGGATTCTTCAATTACATTGAGCTGGTTTCTGAAGTGCTGTTTCTTCTTTTTCCGTAGTGTATTTCTGTATTGTTTTAGTGATTCACCATAGTGAAGGCGTAGACTCAGGGTTTTGGGGTTTCTATGTTTCTCAACTTCTTTCTTTGGTTTTTGCATTCTTCATCAAACCATTTGGAGGATAGGGAAGCTGAGAGGTCAGACATACTGTTTACGTTTTCTACTGCTGAGTTTACACCCTCACTTACAGTTGAACGTTTTGTCCAGGAAGTTGTCTAAAAGGGTTTGAATTTGTTGTTGCCTAATTGTTTTTTGGTAGGTTTCCACACTACTTTCCTTCCATCTATAGCATTTCTTAATATTGTGCAGTTCCTTTGGCTTTGATGCCTCATGATTGAGTATTGCTCTGTTCACGTATACTGTGATTTTGCTGTGGTCTGATAGGGGGTTGATGTCAGTGATAAAGTAATCTACAGTACTACTGCCAAGGAATGAGCTGTAGGTGAACCTACTGTAGGAGTCTCCTCGAAGCCTATCATTGACTGTACAGACCCAGCGTGTGACAGAGCTGCAGGAGTTGTGACCCGTCTCCTCCCTCCTCACTCACTCTCTTCCCTCCCTCTCTTCTCTCCCTCCCTCACTCTTCTCCCTCTTCACCCTCTCTCACTCTTCTCACTCTTCACCCTCTCTCCCAGGTAAGATTCTGACGGATGACTTTGCGGACAAGGAGGGTCTGGAGATGGGTGATGAGTACTTTGCCAACCTGGACCACATAGAGAGTGTGGAGAACTTCAAAGAAGGGTATGAGAGCGAGGCCCACTGTTCAGACAGCGACGGGAGCGGGGTGGACATGTCCAGGCTGAAGAACCCCCCCTCCTCCTCCCTGCAGAACAAGCCCACTCCCAAACCCCCCCAGCGAACCAATGCTGCCAACCCCGCCGGGAAAGGTGAGGGGTCTAGAAATAGTCTGACTTTTACTTCAGACCAAGTAGTACACTATATAGGGATTATGGTGCCATTTAGGACCCACATAGAGTCTCAAATGACACCGTTTGCTGTTTTACGACGTCCTCTCTATCAGCGAGGGGTGCTGGTGGTGACTCCTCTAAGGATGGGGATAGTGATGAAGAGTCGAACAACGACAAAAGTTCAGACGACACGTTTGTGAAGGACCCCTACTACAGCTCCAGCTCTGTGTGGAGGAGCTATACCACCCGCCGCCAGGCCAAGGGCGTCAAGGAAGGTGTGTGTGCGCTTCACTTGAACCCTCAGTTGTAAGGCTGGTACTGTAATAATGACATAGCAGTAAGAAATTATGTTAACTAAATCTAAAAAATTAGATTTTTCCTGTGTTTTATATATATTTCCAATCTATGAGGTTGGTATAATACTGTGAAATTGTGAAAAGGATGATAATACCCTTTACGTGTAAGAGTTATTTGAAAAGAAATGTGGTGGAATGGAGTTTTGTCCTGCCTAATAAATACAAATACTCACAGACAGTCCTAGCAAGATTCTTGCTTGAGAAATTGCAATTTTATAGAAACATAAAAACATATTTTAATTGAAAACAATCACAGTAAGGTACTTAATTGTTACCCAGATATATTTGTAGGTTGTCATTGTAAATAAGAATTTGTTCTTAACTGACTTGCCTAGTTAAATAAAGGTTAAATACATAAAATAAACATTTGATTGAGAACAGCTGCCTTTTTTTTTTTACATGTAGCAGTGTTATCTAAAATGATATTATATTATGTCACCTCCTCCCTCCTCATCCTGTCTCCCTCCCCCCATCCAGGGAGCCAGGACAGTAAGGATGGGATGAGTGTGTCAGTGGGGGGAAAGGAGGACGGGAAGCCGCCCCCCATGCCGGAGGAGAGTGGGAAGAGTAAAGTAGCATCCTGGCTCACCAACCAACCCTCTACCTCCCAGGCCACCGTTAAGATGGAGGGACTGAAGATAGAGAAGAAGGTGAGGGGGAGGGGGGGGGGGGAGTCCATATCCACCTCAGCTATTTTGTGTAGATTCTATTACATACATTATATTCTATTACATGTTCTGATTGTACACCCTCTCATGTAATGATTGATTCCTTCTCATGTTTATTAATGAGTGATTAGTGTTCCGGTGCTCTGATTGGATACTGATACACCTTCTCCTGTGTTCTCTGTTCTAGGAGCCTGGGGACCACAAAAGGTAGGTAATCAACCTATTTAACCCTGGCTCTTAAAGGCATGTGTTGCACAATGTCAAATGTACTTGGTCAAATGTGCTATATGAATAACGTTAGATAACATTGAGTGAGTTTGTAAGGTAATTGTGTGTTTTTGCGCCCCCAGCGGTCACCAATCGGTGAAGACTGAGGGAGGGAAGAGACAGGATGTGATGACGCTGTCGGACAGTGATGACGTCCAGACCATCAGCTCTGGATCTGACGACAACAAGGAGAGAGAGAAACGCACACAGGGTGAGGAGGGGGGAGGTAGGGGGAGAAGAGGAAGGCAGTAGGGAAACGTGCACCGGTTTAGGAGGAAATTGTGGGGGGGGGTGAGGGAAAGGCACGCAGGGTGAGGAGAGAAGGGGGAGAGGTAGGGGAGAAGAAAAATGGGGTGAGGGGAAAACGCATGCAAGATGAGGAGAGGGGGGAGTTAAGGCTGTGGGTTCATAGATCTCTGTGCTTTATATCAGGTATTGCCAGACCTGTTCATGTGGTGCTTTTCCCTGAACTGACCCTCTCCTCTCCCTGCATCCTGTCTCAGGTGCGGTGAAGAGGCAGGTGGCCGTGAAGTCAACGCGAGGCATTGCCCTGAAGAACTCCCATGGCCTGATGGTGAAGACTGGAGGGGCTGGGATAGGGCCAGGGGGAGGCCCGGGGGGCCACGGAGGAGCGCAGGGTAAGGGTGGGGACGGAGGTGACAGTGGACCTAAAAACACACGGCAGTTCTTCGATGGCGAGGAGTCCTGCTACATCATCGACGCCAAGCTGGAGGGCAACCTGGGACGCTACCTCAACGTGAGTGTGTTACGTGTGTGAGGGTTTCCATTAACCTGTAATAGCTGGCTTTTGTCTTATTGAAAAATAAATACATAGAAAAGCTGATAAATAAAATTGGCACCGGCCAGTTGTCCGGATGAAAAAATCCCATTGGGAAATAATGCTTTTTATCCTATTAATTGATAGAAATACCAGTCGATTTAAATACATTTGACTGGTCATGCTTATCGGTCTATAGGTACATTTGCATAATTTTGTGGAATGAAATTGACACGTGTACATTATATTAGTTATGTATCATATTTATCAGACGTACAGCATACAGACACAGAGCCTTTGAGTGGAAAATCTGTCAGACAGCGCAAGATCTGCTGCTGCATCATCTTGTGGTGCTTTCAAGACAACTGGGGAACTCTGGAAAAATACGAAGTCAAATCATGACGTCCGTGATCTTCAGGTTGGAAAGTCGGAGCTCTAGAAAGAGGCCCGAGTTGGCATTCCGAGTGGGTTGACCATTAAAACCGATTTTTCCTAGTTGGAGATCGTTTCTCCAGTTCCCAGTTGTCTTGAACGCCACTGAAGTCGGATATTTCAGAGTTCCCAGTTGATCTGAACGTGGACATCAAACAGCAACGGAAGGCAGGCTTCATCAGCGTGCCACACACCACTTTTCAATGAACTGGAGGCAGTATGCTTTTTGAAAACATACTTCATTGTTTGAAACCTGAATGTTTTAATACATGTTATGAGGCATATCTTACCTTGCTTCAAAGTAGCCTATTAGATCTTCTCTCTTTCAAAATGTCTAACTTATATTTTCATCTCTGTCACTCACATATGCAGTGCCCTTTTGACAACAGTGTTTTCCCATTAATTGCATTATGAAATGAACATTTTGCACGTAGCCTACTGCCTTGTGCACATTGCTGCACTTATAATGTGAATAAATAATAGTTTATCAACATTTTAAGCCAAACGTTCTGATCTATTGCATCACTCAGGCTAGGCCTACTGGTTGTATGAATTTGGTATCTATCGTCCCAGAGTCTGTTTGGAATAGGCTATTTCTTTCTCGACAAGCCTAAACTGTTCTACTATAGTAGATTGACAGGCTAGTGATTTTGCTGTTCGTGACTAGTCTTGTTGGCTGAGGAAAAGTAAATGTGGAAAGTTATTCTAACGTGTTCGGTAAGTAGGACCGCACATCGTTTTATCCTCGACTTGCATATTCTGTTAATATTAATTACCATGTTCTAAATGTGATTTCTGTAATTCGGAGCACCGTGGGTGGACTCTAATCAGGTTACTCACCCAATGCATATGGGTCCGGTACATTAAAGTGTTGCTGGTCAAATGTCTGGTGCCACATTTTACTAACGGAAACCCTGGTGTGTGTTTTAATTAAGTGGAGTCAAATGCATTTTGACTAAGGGAATTAAGCTCTCTCCTCCCTCGCCCTCCCTCTCTCCCTTCCACCCTCTCATCTCTCCCCCTTACAGCATAGCTGCAGTGCTAACCTGTTTGTCCAGAATGTGTTTGTAGACACACACGACCTGCGTTTCCCCTGGGTGGCCTTCTTCGCCAGCAAGTGAGTGTTCTGTATTAGACATGATTACATAGACGTGGTAGAACCCCGTTACTCTGATAAAGACACATGTATTATATCATGTGTGGTTTTGTGCTGAGCTTGTGAATGGTGCCCGTTGACCACTTTGAGTCATCCACTAACGTGTGTGTGTGTGTGTGTGTGCAGGCGTATCCGTGCAGGGACAGAGTTGACGTGGGACTATAATTACGAGGTTGGCAGTGTAGAGGGCAAGGAGCTGCTGTGCTGCTGTGGCTCAACAGAATGCAGAGGAAGACTGCTATAAGAGACCACCCTCTATACCTCCATCTCACCCACTCTATACCTCCATCTCACCCTCCATTCTCCTCCTCTTGAGACTACTATAGGGAACAACTCTACACCTCCATCTCTCTTGGAATGCAGAGGGAAGACATCTGGAAGAGACCCCTCTATAACTCTGTCTCCTCTGAGTGTAGAAGAAGACTGTTGTTAGGACACACCATGCTAACCATGGGACACCTCAATTACTTACTATGTCATTAGAGAAGATGGGACACCTTAATTACCCACTATGTCATTAGAGAAGATGGGACACACCAATTACTTACTATGTCATTAGAGAAGATGGGACACCTCAATTACCCACTATGTCATTAGAGAAGATGGGACACACCAATTACTTACTATGTCATTAGAGAAGATGGGACACCTCAATTACCCACTATGTCATTAGAGAAGATGGGACACCTCAATTACCCACTATGTCATTAGAGAAGATGGGACACACCAATTACTTACTATGTCATTAGAGAAGATGGGACACACCAATTACTTACTATGTCATTAGAGAAGATGGGACACCTCAATTACTTACTATGTCATTAGAGAAGATGGGACACCTCAATTACTTACTATGTCATTAGAGAAGATGGGACACCTGCACCCATGAGTCTCTCCCCGTTTTGCTTTTCTTACTTTCTCTTACTTTTTTACATTATTTTTGCTGTGTATTGCTGATGTATTTTCGTATTGTAATTCTTTACTGTTTTGTCTTTATGCCCAGTTGTATTTGACTGTCTGTGAATTCAGACCAAACTGTTCTTCTCACAACTGAATAAAATCAAGTTTTCCAAACATAATTCAAATCCAGTTGAATGATGTTTTATACAGAAAGATTTTAGCGGACCCCAGGCCTAGATATCATTTGGGCTCATTATAGCTGTAGTAGTGTTTCCATCACATAAGGAAAAGCAGGAAGCCACTGAAGGTGCTGTGTTTATTGCAACTATCAATGAGCCTATTGCCTGAGGGGAGACTCATGTAGACCAAGTCCCCCTCTTCCAGCTCTAGAGTCACATCACTGGATAGATTCTCAAAACCCCCAGTACTTGTGCCCACATTATACCCTGGCGATTCTTGAACAAACATACGTCCATGAACTACGTCCAATGTTGAGCTGCTGGTACCATGGTGCTGAATCTGAAGCAGTAGACTCCTCCCACTGGAGCTGTGAAGACACCTGCATCAGAGGAAAGACGGAGAGATAAACACTCAGTCTTTCATAGACACTGGAGCAGCCTGTTAGTGATGTTGGACTGTGGATGGGCCCCTGTGGACATGGGTCTTCATAAATGTACACTGAGCAAAACTATAAATGCAACAATTTCAGTTACAGTTCATATAAGGAAATAAGTTAATTAGGCCCTAATCTATGGATTTCACATGACTCTGAATATCTGAGTCAGGTATACCTAAAAAATAAAAGGTAGGGGCATGGATCAGAAAACCAGTCAGTATCTGGTGTGACCACGATTTGCCTCATGCAGCGTGACACATCTCCTTCACATAGAGTGGTCAGGCTGTTGATTGTGGCCTGTGGAATGTTGTCCCACTCTTCAATGGCTGTGCGAAGTTGCTGAATATTGGTGGGAACTGGAACATGCTGTTGTACCTGTCAATCCAGAGCATCTCAAACATGCTCAATGGGTGACATGTCTGGTGAGTATGCAGGCCATTGAATAAATGGGACATTTTCAGCTGCCAGGAATTGTGTACAAATCCTTGCGATATAGGGCCGTGTATTATCATGCTGCAACATGAGGTGATGAAGATCCTCAGGATCTCGTCACGGTATCTGGATTAAAATTGCAATCGATAAAATGCAATTGTGTTCGTTGTCCGTAGCGTATGCCTGCCCATACTATAACCCCACCACCACCTTGGGGCAGTCTGTTCACAACGTTGACATCAGCAAACTGCATACATGCTGTGTGCCATCTGCCTGGTACATTTGAAACCGGGATTCATCCGTGAAGAGCACACTTCTCCAGCATGCCGGTGGCCATCTAAGGTGAGCATTTGCCCAATGAAGTCGTTTACGATTCCAAACTGCAGTCAGGTCAAGACCCCGGTGAGGACAACGGGGATGCAGATGAGCTTCCCTGAGACTGTTTTCTGGCAGTTTGTGCAGAACTTCTTCGGTTGTGCAAACCCACAGTTTCATCAGCTGTCTGTGTGGCTCATCTCAGACGATCCCGCAGGTGAAGAAGCCAGATGTTCAGGTCCTGGGCTGCCGTGGTTACACGTGGTCTGTGGTTGTGAGGCTGGTTGGACGTACTGCCAAATTCTCCTAAAACAAGGCAGCTTATGGTAGAGAAATGAACATTCAGTTCTCTGGTAACATCACTGGTGGAATTTCCTGCATTCAGCATGCCAATTGCACACTCCCTCAAAACCTGAGACATCTGTGGCATTGTGTGACAAAACTGCACATTTTAGAGGGGCCATTTATTGTACCCAGCACAAGGTGCACCTGTGTTTAATCAGCTTCTTGATATGCCACACCTGTCAGGTGGATTTATTATCTTGGCAAAGCATAAATGCTCACTAACAGGGATGTAAACAAATTTGTGCACAAAATATTAGAGAAATAAGCTTTTTGTGTGTATGGAAAATGTCTGGAATCTTTTTTTTCAGCTCATGAAACATGGGACAAACACTTATATGTTTATATTTCTGTTCAGTGTAGATTGGTGTAAGCAGTACCTGTAACCGGGCTGTAGGCTTCACTGATGTTGGTGACGACATTGGTCTGGACAGGGGTGGTGTCAGTTTTACTTAGGGTCCCGCAGTGTTACTTAAACTAGCAAAGAAAGACACCTTTGGTCTCAACATTTTCATTAATTAGTGAAAACAACCATGCAACAAGGATAAACGATCCAAACCAATATTGAGCATTGTTGAGAAAGGTATTCTATGCTCCCATTGCTATAAGAAATAGCAGGTACTATTTTTTGCAACACAAGGTGACAGATGAGCCTTTTCTGAACATATGTTTGTACTATTTAAGTCGTATCTGTACTTTACCGTTTATATTTTTGACAACTTTTAATTTTACTTCACTACATTCCTAATGAAAATAATGTACTTTTCCCTGACACCCAAAAGTACTCGTTACATTTTGAATGCTTAGCAGGACAGGAAAATTGTCAAATTCACACACTTATCAAGAGAACATGCATCCCTGGTCATCCTACTGCCTCTGATCTGGCGGACTCACTAAACACACATGCTTCGTTTGTAAATTACGTCTGAGTGTTGGAGTGTTCCACTGGCTATCAGTACATTAAAATAACAAGAAAATGGTGCCGTCTGGTTTGTAGCGCTATCTACTGTACCTGGCCCACCCCTCAGGACATCACACATAGACGTGACCCCCTTCCCAGAGGATGTTGGCTGGTCCGATCTGATTGGATAAGTTATTTTGTATTATCTTTGGTTTGGCCTACTGTATATTCTGTTTATTGTCTGTGTATTCTGCTTATTGTCTGTGTATTCTGTTTATTGTCAATATATTCCGTTTATTGTCTGTGTATTCTGTTAATTGTCTGTCTATTCTGTTTATTGTCTGTCTATTCTGTTTGTCTGTCTATTCTGTTTATTGTCTGTCTATTCTGTTTATTGTCTGTCTATTCTGTGTATTGACTGTCTATTCTGTTTATTGTCTGTCTATTCTGTTTATTGTCTGTCTATTCTGTTTATTGACTGTCTATTCTGTTTATTGTCTGTATATTCTGTTTATTGTCTGTCTATTCTGTTTATTGACTGTCTATTCTGTTTGGGGGGGGGGGGGCTGAAAGTGAAGGAAGATTCCGGCAATGAGTCTGTCCTGACTCCAGAGAGGGAGATAATGTTGCACCTGAAGCCTGAGAAGGGCCTGGTGTTCAGCCATGATGGTGTGGAGATTCCCCTTATGGCTGCTGGTGCTGACCCAGGTACTCAGGCTGAGGGCCAGGCCTGGCCTTGTAGGGTGGGGCTATACCTAGACTGTGACAGGGAGAGGGTGTCCTTCTATGATGCAGACAGCTTGGCGCTCCTCCACTCCTCATGGTGCAGCTTCATCTCCCCGTGTTCCTTATGCCTCCGCCGTACATGGAGGGCCGTAACACTAACCCACTGACTGTCTGTTGGTACTGACCTAGCAGGCAAAACTGGTTGCAATGACATCATTATGATATATTTTCTGACATCATGGTGAGGTCTTTTTAATAACCAGAAAAGTATAAAATAGTACTTATTTTCCATGATTTCTTGTTGGTAGACAAGTTGGTAGTTACAGTGGGGAGAACAAGTATTTGATACACTGCCTATTTTGCAGGTTTTCCTACTTACAAAGCATGTAAAGGTCTGTAATTTTTATCATATGTACACTTCAACTGTGAGAGACGGAATCTAAAACAAAAATCCAGAAAATCACATTGTATAATTTTTAAATAATTAATTTGCATTTTATTCCATGACATAAGTATTTGATACATCAGAAAAGCAGAACTTAATATTTGGTACAGAAACCTTTGTTTGCAATTACAGAGATCATACGTTTCCTGTAGTTCTTGACCAGGTTTGCACACACTGCAGCAGGGATTTCGGCCCACTCCTCCAAACAGACCTTCTCCAGATCCTTCAGGTTTCGGGGCTGTCGCTGGGCAATAAGGACTTTCAGCTCCCTCCAAAGATTTTCTATTGGGTTCAGGTCTGGAGACTGGCTAGGCCATTCCAGGACCTTGAGATGCTTCTTATGGAGCCACTCCTTAGTTGCCCTGGCTGTGTGTTTCGGGTCGTTGTCATGCTGGAAGACCCAGCCACGACCCATCTTCAATGCTCTTACTGAGGGAAGGAGGTTGTTGGCCAAGATCTCGCGATACATGGCCCCATCCATCCTCCCCTCAATACGGTGCAGTCGTCCTGTCCCCTTTGCAGAAAAGCATCCCCAAAGAATGATGTTTCCACCTCCATGCTTCACGGTTGGGATGGTGTTCTTGGGGTTCTACTCATCCTTCTTCTTCCTCCAAACACGGCGAGTGGAGTTTAGACCAAAAAGCTCTATTTTTGTCTCATCAGACCACATGACCTTCTCCCATTCCTCCTCTGGATCATCCAGATGGTCATTGGCAAACTTCAGACGGGCCTGGACATGCGCTGGCTTGAGCAGGGGACCTTGCGTGCGCTGCAGGATTTTAATCCATGACGGAGTAGTGTTTTACTAATGGTTTTCTTTGAGACTGTGGTCCCAGCTCTCTTCAGGTCATTGACCAGGTCCTGCCGTGTAGTTCTGGGCTGATCCCTCACCTTCCTCATGATCATTGATGCCCCACGAGGTGAGATCTTGCATGGTGCCCCAGACCGAGGGAGATTGACCGTCATCTAGAACTTCTTCCATTTTCTAATAATTGCGCCAACAATTGTTGCCTTCTCACCAAGCTGCTTGCCTATTGTCCTGTAGCCCATTCCAGCCTTGTGCAGGTCTACAATTTTATCCCTGATGTCCTTACACAGCTCTCTGGTCTTGGCCATTGTGGAGAGGTTGGAGTCTGATTGAGTGTGTGGACAGGTGTCTTTTATACAGGTAGCAAGTTCAAACAGGTGCAGTTAATACAGGTAATTAGTGGAGAACAGGAGGGTTTCTTAAAGAAAAACTAACAGGTCTGTGAGAGCCGGAATTCTTACTGGTTGGTAGGTGATCAAATACTTATGTCATGCAATAAAATGCAAATTAATTATTTAAAAATCATACAATGTGATTTTCTGGATTTTTGTTTTAGATTCCGTCTCTCACAGTTGAAGTGTACCTATGATAAAAATTACAGACCTCTACATGCTTTGTAAGTAGGAAAACCTGCAAAATCGGCAGTGTATCAAATACTTGTTCTCCCCACTGTATATAGTATAGTTATATGGCATGTTCTAAATAAAATATATATACAAATATTTATAAAGTGGTAATTTAGATAGTCACATGCCGAATGTTGCTTGCTGGGGACCTGGCCCTGATGTTCACTACCTTTCGTGATTATGTTGACTATTTCAGAAACTATTTACTAGCTAGAATAATCAAATTATCCATTTTGAGTTAATCTTTTTCTTAAATCAATTTTTTATTTAAGGTTTATTGTTGACGTTAGTGGCATATTCTGTTAATAACTGAGTTATGGTGTTCTTTTTAAGTAAAGCCGGGCATGGCTCCGCAAGTTTTGTTTCCCCATACAAATATAAATCTATTGCTGTGCCATTGAGGAAGGTACTTAACCCTAATTGCTCTAGGGGAGCTGTACAATTTTTTAAAATGTATTTAAGCAGGCAAGTTAGTTAAGAACAAATTGTTATTTACATTGACGGCCTACATTGTTCTACATTGTCAGCCATAGTAGTACGGCTCCCCTGGTTTTTCACCTTCTCGGCTCAGGTATACGAACCAGCTACAAGTCAGTTACTGGTCCAACACTCTAACAACTAGGCTACCTGCCGGTCCCACAATGATGACCCTGGCCTTGACCCCACTCCCTGCGGGTGTCTCAGCGGGAGTTGTGATATGCAAAAAAAATAATAATAATTCATTACACCTTTGTGTGTGTAACAACATAAATATCAGCACCCCCCAAATTATTATAATTATTAATTACCATGCCCGGTTTTACCAATGTAGCACTTCCAGGCCTGCCAGTAGTGCGGACCGGGACCAAGGCTATATGCTGTGTGCGCTCATGATCTGAGGAGGAGGGGGAGGGATGTAATTATGTAATATTTAGTAGTTAAAATCAAATTCTGATTTGGCACCTAGCAATGCAATGTTATAATGTACCGCCTTCATTACTTTGTTTTTGACCGTTTTTTCTCACAGAGAGGGAAGAAAGTTAGCTACAGCAAGTTACAGATAGCTACAACGTCTATGCTAGCTAGTAACCAGCTTCGTTAAGTTTTTGTAGCGCTGAATAATTATAGCTAGTTAAAGGCTAAGCTTTGATCAGCATGGATATCCGAAAACTGCCAAGAGAATAAAAACTGAGGGCCACCATGCCCAGCATTCTGCTAGCCCGACCACCAAGGTTGAAGAGCCTAGCAGCAATACCCGCCCATCCCCCACTGACCAAAAAGAGCCAGGGCCTAGCACCTGCCGCATGACGGTACCACCACAACAAACACTCACCTGTTTGTCTTGACACTTACAGGAGCCGCATGTTCAGTGGGAAAAAGCGGACCTTTTGTAGCGAGCGCCAGGTTCAGTCACAGAGTGTGGCTTCATGCCTCTTGTAAAGAACATTTGAAAAGCATGATTTTAAGACCAAGCAAACACTAAGCGCAAGAAATGTCCACTCTTGTGAATACAGAGCAGCTAGGAAGAAGTCGTCTGTATGTGTCAACAATTGTGGACATTGTGGAGTTTCTTGCGGTGATTGAGCTTCCTTTGTGAGGGAGTTTGGATGCGATAGACTCGATGGCAACTCTTGTAAATGGTAAGTTTACAACCTTTATGGCCGCCGTGCCAGAATTATTAACTCATTGCCTCATGTAGGCCTTCCTCTACTGGTTGTTTAGCTGATAGTGCTGAACGATTAGATCTTTTTGAGGTCTGTTCGGTTTCAGTTTGATTATTAAAAAGTAATCACAGTTTTCGATTTCGGTTTCAATTTATTTTTATAAACATTAAAAGCACTCTGTATATATATTTTTCTATTGTGTTTTTGACTGTTTGTTTAATGTGTAACTCTGTGTTGTTATTTGTCACACTGCTTTGCTTTGTCTTGGCCAGGTCGCAGTTGCAAATGAGAACTTGTTCTCAACTGACCTACCTGGTTAAATAAAGGTGAAATAAAAAAATAAAATAAAAAAAAGCATTGTGCATTATGTGGGTTGAATGCTGTAACAACACAGTCTAAACAGTTACACTAAGCTCATGAGGCGTTAACAAGTGATGTTCGTCTAGAATCAGTAGGTACATATCATTAATTGAAATGATAAAAAATGGTTGTAAATATCACAGTGGACATTTAATGTCCCATTTCCCTTGTTTAATCTCAGTATGGAATGGCAGTAAGTGAGGTAGGTGTAACCATATAAAAGTAAACAGTGTACTCTGTATGTTCACCTTATAACATGGAGAATGATTGTTGTCATTGCAAAAAAGCATGGATACAGTAAGTAAACTCTGGTATTTAGTAAACTGTGTAATTATTTTAACAGGCACCAGCAAGAGAAAGCAGACCCACCTCTTCCCAGCTGTGTGTCCATGAAGAGTGTCCATTAAACTTCAGTGAGGGAGTCTTTCCTGCCGGAAAGAGGTGAGAGGTTCAGGATGAAGACTCTTTACAGTTGTTGTTAGCTGTTGTTTGTTAACAAGCTTTATTGAAGTAGGATTGTATGTATGACTTTAAAAGCACTTTAGAAGTATGGATACACTCTTTGGTTTACTTTAATAAATAGGTAACAAAGTGGTGTTTCTATAAGGGGTGACCTTTAAAACCAATTGCCCATTCACTCAGGTTTATAGCAAACCAGGTGGTGGCGCTGTTGGCGAAATATAACCACCCTCAAATTCACAGAAGGACTGACAGACCATGAGATCAACACGATTGCTTTAAATATAGTTTGAAACTACACATTGTTTTATTACAAAGATTCAAATTACAAAATAGATATTGTACCTTAAAAGGTGTCCGTAGCTAAGGGTACTGTTGTGAGTATATAAATGATTGTGTTCACTTATGTGAGTGCTATAAAGAGGTGTGTGTACAGTATATACAGTTGAAGTCGGAAGTTTACATACACTTAGGTTGAAGTCATTAAAACTCATTTTTCAACCACTACACAGATTTCATGTTAACAAACTATAGTTTTGGCAAGTCGGTTAGGACATCTACTTTGTGCATGACACAAGTAATTCTTCCAACAATTGTTTACAGACAGATTATTTCACTTATAATTCACTATATTGCAATTCCAGTGGGTCAGAAGTTAACATTCACTAAGTTGACTGTGCCTTTAAAGAGCTTGGAAAATTCAGAGAAAATGATGTCATGGCTTTAGAAGCTTCTGATAGGCTAATTGACATAATTTGAGTCAATTAGAGGTGTACCTGTGGATGTATTTAAAGGCCTACCTTCAAACTCAGTGCCTCTTTGCTCGACATCATGGGAAAATCAGCCAAGACCTCAGAAAACAAATTGTAGACCTCCACAAGTCTGGTTCATCCTTGGGAGCAATTTCCAAACGCCTGAAGGTACCATGTTCATCTGTACAAACAATAGTATGCAAGTGTAAACACCATGGGACCACGCAGCCGTCATACCGCCCAGGAAGGAGACACGTTCTATCTCCTAGAGATGAACGTACTTTGGTGCGAAAAGTGCAAATCAATCCCAGAACAACAGCAAAGGACCTTGTGAAGATGCTGGAGGAAACGGGTACAAAAGTATCTATATCCACAGTAAAATTAGTTCTATATCGACATAACCTGAAAGGTCGCTCAGCATGGAAGAAGCCACTGCTCCAAAACCGCCATCAAAAAAGCCAGACTACAGTTTGCAACTGCACATGGGGACAAAGATCGTACTTTTTTGAGAAATGTCCTCTGGTCTGATGAAAGAAAAATATAACTGTTTGGGCATAATGACCATCGTTATGTTTAGAGGAAAAAGGGGGAAGCTTGCAAGCCGAAGAACACCATCCCAACCGTGAAGCATGGGGGTGGCAGCATCATGTTGTGGGGGTGCTTTGCTGCAGGAGGGACTGGTGCACTTCACAAAATCGATGGCATCACGAGGAAGGAAAATGATGTGGATATATTGAAGCAACATCTCAAGACATCAGTCAGGAAGTTAAAGTTTGGTTGCAAATGGGTCTTCCAAATGGACAATGACCCCAAGCATACTTCCAAAGTTGTGGCAAAATGGCTTAAGGACAACAAAGTCAAGTTATTGGAGTGGCCATCACAAAGCCCTGACCTCAATCCTATAGAAAATGTGTGGGCAGAACTGAAAAGGGTGTGCGAGCAAGGAGGCCTACAAACCTGACTCGGTTACATCAGTTCTGTCAGCAGGAATGGGCCAGGATTGACCCAACTTATTGTGGGAAGCTTGTGGAAGGTTTGACCCAAGTTAAACAATTTAAAGGCAATGCTACCAAATACTAATTGAGTGTATGTAAACTTCTGACCCACTGGGAATGTGATGAAAGAAATAAAAGCTGAAATAAATCATTCTAGCTACTATTATACTGACATTTCACATTAATAAAGTGGTGATCCTAACTGGGATTTTTTTTGACTTGGATTAAATGTCAGGAATTGTGAAAAACTGAGTTTAAATGTATTTGGCTAAGGTGTATGTAAACTTCCGACTTCAACTGTATCTTGACTATGATGTTAATAATATGGTGACAACGATGTATGCTGTGTGTAGCGGATATGATATGAAGGTTTGGATTGGATTTTTTTTTCACCTGGTTACAGACAGCTGATCTGTTGTGCACTGAAGTCCACAAAGGGAAAAGGTGAGAGGAGGAGAGTGCGTAGATGCAAGAAGAAATTATCCAACAATCAAAGGGATCATGCTGTATGTATGTGGCTGCTATGAAAGTGAACTGTGTTTACACGTGATCAGGGGTGAATTCATTTGAGTATCATGTAGTAGCCTAAACCTATCAATGTTACATTGAGCTGGGTGAATGGAATATGAATGACAGTCATCCAATATGCTGTAATAGAAACAAGACCATGCTACTGATACATACATACATACATACATACATACATACATACATACATACATACATACATACATACATACATACATACATACATACATACATACATACATACATACATACATACATACATACATACATACATACATACATACTCTCTCTCGCTAATCTTTCCTGCCGTCGCTGGGTTTGTTCATGAAGCCCCACTTCATGCCGGTGGGGAAGCCAGCTCCTCCTCTCCCTCTCAGACCAGACACCTTGACCTCGTTCAGGATCCAGTCTGTCCCCTTCAGGAGGATCTCTTTAGTCTTATACCAGTCACCCCGACGCAGAGCACCCTTCAGACTGGGAACACAATGGAAAATATAGATGCCATTTTAAAATAGGCCACTAGCCCCTAGTACTTCCTATGTACTGCTTACACATATCATGTATTCTTTGGTAGGTTAAGGGAAGGAGACGAGGACACTTTATGGATGGTGAAGAAAGGGGCGAGAGTACTGTATGTGCATAGATTTGACTGTATCCACTGTGTGTATGTGCACAGTAATGTTACGTTTGGAACGTTACTACCTCCAGTCATGAAGGCCATATAAGTTTGTGAAAATCAGGTCCTGATCACTCAAAGGACCAAATTTTGTCTCCTTTGGATTCTCCTAGCAACCCAGATAAACACACAGACACATAATAATGTATGTAACGATAACAGGCTAGATGGAGACCTAGGCAGTTGAAGCCTTGTCTAGAAAACATAAATGGTTTAAACTACACTAGGTGAGAGAAGGCTACCTGTTGCTTTTCCGCGGTGCTGTAACGCTGGGCAAAACGCACCTGCGCTTCCTAGCAGGCGACGCAGCGTCAGCATCCTGGAACAGAGAGAGAAGGGAACTTTGTTTGTAGCCAACTAGCTATCTAGTCCAGTTAGCCAGCTGCACAGTTATTGACCTAGTGCGCATTTAAAAATCTATACTTTAAAGTTTTATTTAAAATACCTTAAACGGCATATTATTATATGTACGTATACTGTTGCCGGTCCAGTTATATAAACCTAGTTAACATAATGCAGCTGCTAATTTGTGCTTCCTGACGCTGTCATTAGATGTCCAAGGACGTTGTTGATAACCTGAAAGGTTTCCCTCTTTGGGCCGTTGCTTCTCCCCTTGACTTGTTCACTGCCACGTTCAGTTTAGTTAGCAGTGCAGTAGGTTGTTGGCCAGGCTAGCTAGTTGGATTAGCTAGCTCAACTAGTGCTGCTAATCGGATTATGACGTTCCGTGCGCCTGCGACAATCCAAAACCACAGGTGTGGAGGCTGGCTGACATTCCTCCTTGCATCCTTATCAGAAGTGTCCTACTCAGTGCATATCAGTGTATATTTACAAAGGTGCTATTGACAATTTTCACCAGATGTTGGTAACAACCCAAGTAATCCATACATACAAAGAAACCAAAACAAATAAATTCAGAAATTAAGTTGTGTAATAATGTGAAATGACACAGGGAAAAAGTATTGAACACACTTACTGATATTTATTTAATACTTTGTACAAAAGCCTTTGTTGGTAATGACAGGTTCAAGATGCCTCCTGTATGGAGAAACTAGTCGCATGCATTGCTCTGGTGTGATTTTGGCCCATTCTTCCACACAAACAGACTTCAAATCTTGAAGGTTCCGTGGGCCTCTTCTATGAATCTTGATCTTCAGTTCTTTCCATAGATTTTCAATGGGATTTAAGTCAGGTGATTGGCTGGGCCATTCGAGCAGCTTTATTTTCTTTCTTTGAAACCAATTGAGTTTCCTTGGCTGTGTGTTTGGGATCATTATCTTGCTGAAATGTCCACCCTCGTTTCATCTTCATTATCCTGGTAGATGGCAGCAGATTTTTGTCAAGAATGTCTCTGTAAATTTGCCCGTTCATCCTTCCTTCAATTATGTGAAGTTTGCCAGTACCATTTGCTGAAAAGCATGTTCCCACCTCCAAACTTCACTGTTGGTATGGTGTTTTTAGGGTGATGTGCAGTGCCATTTCTTCTCCAAACATGGTGTGTATTATGACATCCAAACAGTTCAATTTTGCTCTCATCTGACCACACTATATTCTCCCAGTATTTCACTGGCTTTTCCAAATGTTGTGCAAACTTTAAACGAGCTTCAACATGCTTTTTTTTCAGCAATGGAGTCTTGCGTGGTGAGCGTGCATAAAGGCCATGGCGGTGGAGTGCATTACTTACTGTTTTCTTTGAGACAACAGTACCTGCTATTTGCAGGTCTTTTTGAAGCTCTCCACAAGTGGTCCTTGGCTCTTGGACAACTCTTCTGATTATTCTTTTCACTCCTCTGTCAGACATCTTGCGAGGAGCACCTGGTCGAGGCAAATTTATGGTGAAATGATTGTCTTTCCACTTCCGTATTATGGACCCAACAGTGCTCACTGGAACATTCAGAAGCTTAGAAATACGCCTATAACCAATGCCATCATGTTTTGCAACAATTAGGTTGCGAAGGTCTTGAGACAGCTCTTTGCTTTTACCCATCATGAGATGTGTCTTGTGTGGCACCTTGGTAATGAGACCTTTTTGTAGGCCATCAGTTGGGACTGAACCAGCTGATATTAATTTGCACTGACAGGGGGCTGGATTGCTTTTTAATTACTGATAGTTTTCAGCTGTTGTCTTGGCTTTCCATGCCTTTTTGCACCTCCCTTTCTTCATGTGTTCAATACTTTTTCCCTGTGCCATTTCACATTATTACATTATTAACTTAATTTCTGAACTTAGTTGTTTTGGTTTCTTTGTATGTATGGATTACTTGGGTTGTTACCAACATCTGGTGAAACTTTCATGTCAATAGCACCTTTGGAAATATATTTACTGAGAAAAATGGTGACGTGTTCAATACTTATTTCACCCGCTGTACATTTTCTAAAGACTTTTTGCTGTAGGAAATCTATTGCATTGGTAATTTCAGTTAGGCTCTGATCTTGTATTGGCTAAATAAATGCACTAAATTAAAGTTCAGAGACCAAATAACAGGAAGTTACAACAAATGTACTACAATGTAATACAGCAGGAAGCAGGCTGTAGACTAATACATTAGGCCTACCTAGGCCTAGGCTACAATGTATGGATATGGAACCATACATTAGTGTCAAACAAACAAATAACACAAACAGACAGAGATAGATATTTTTGTTTATTTATCCGTTTTCTTTACATTATCTGAAACAAAATGATGGGAAAATGAATTAATATCTCTGACAGAAAGTCCACTAAAAACAGAAAGAAAAAAATGTATCCCTGATAGTGGGGTCTCTATTCAAAACAGACCCCTGATCCCTTCACCAAAACCAAAGAAAGGTCCCATAGAAACACACAATGCTTCACAGCTGGCATAATGTTCATCTCTCATTCTCTCACAAAGCTCTCTAAATGCTGGTAGCAACACCCCTCAGCACAGCACAATGTGTGTGACTGGCTGGTTTCAACTGATGTACACTACATTGTACATGTTTTACCATACAAATGGGTATCTTTACTATTCTGGATTAGCTTTTATCCTACTTCCTCATAGGCATGTAGTACAAGGTGTTATATTGAAACCGTATTTTTGAGTGAAAAAGTGTCACTACCCCTTCAGACAAATGTATGAACATACATAGGCTACATACATACACATCATATCTCCCCACAATTTTTGCATAATTACTTAGTGCATTGCTCAAGATTTCCTGAGAATAGTTGCAGCACAAAAACAAAACAAAAACAAAAGTCCCAAGGCAGCTTCACCCCTTTACATAGCAATCTCTTATCATCATCATCATCATCATTATTATTACACTACGCAGCAGAAAGAATATATACCAATGTTATTAGCAAGAATTTAAGGAACGATATATAGATATCTTCTCTTACAATCATAAACGATACCGAGTGACGTCATGGAATGGATAAGGAGGCGAAACATAAAACATAAAGCTCTCAATATTTTAGTGCAAATAAGTCAAAAACAAGGAACGTTTTTCTACATAGCGTGGAATGGATAACACACAGGTCCAGTATGCTACAGTTACATACGCCTCAGGCTAGAGTTACAGCCCTCGTAAATAGTTGTAAATGAAAAATATAACTCACCATCACCTAAAGAGTGACAGACTTTGAAGAAATAGTTGATTATCTGTAAGCAAAGCAGCCTTACTCCTGCAATGGGCCACCCAAGATGCCCACTGGTCTCCTAGAGACAGGCCCCCTAAGGGCCTATCTGTGACTTATACACACAGCTTTGACAGATTACACAATAACATACAGTACATGTTGAATCAACAACACAGTTCTCTCCCTAAGTGCAGTTGATGCTTATCTCTTTAACTGAAAGTGTCAAACGGCTACGGTGCGACAGTTGTCTTGTGCTTTAAAGAGAGAGAGAGGCTCTGTCGGTCTCTTTTCTACTCTCTTTTCTGATCCCTTCTTTCTACCCCGGAGGATGGAATGTGCCGGTATTATTGCAGTACCTTTTCGGGGTGTGATGTGTTGTGCAAAACAAATGCAAAAGGAGGAAGAATAGCCAACAGAGGACCTATCACCCAACGGGGTACTGGGTGTACGGGGCTTTCTTAGCCGTCACTTGAATCACAATGCAGTTTCTCTTAAGACTCAAAAGGAAGCAGGTACGAAACACTTCAACTGTGCCAGAAGGGAACTGAGTCGAGCGGTGCTGTGGGTCACTGTGTCAAACCCTGGGTCAGGTCACTGTGGATACCCTGGGTCAGGTCACTGTGGATACCCTGGGTCAGGTCACTGTGGATACCCTGGGTCAGTACACTGTGGATACCCTGGGTCAGGACACTGTGGATACCCTGGGTCAGGACACTGTGGATACCCTGGGTCAGGACACTGTGGATACCCTGGGTCAGGACACTGTGGATACCCTGGATCAGGACACTGTGGACACCCTGGGTCAGGACACTGTGGATACCCTGGGTCAGGTCACACACACAGTTTCAACTGGAAAGCAACAATAAATAACAATAAATAAATAAATACGGAGCGATGAAGAGATCAAGGTCTCTCCCTCACTCCCTCCTTCCCGCTTGGTCTCTCCTTTTCTCTCGCTCTTTTTGCAATCAACAAAAAACAAGGAGTGCATGATTGGACATGCATTGACATTCTAAAGAAGGAGACTTTGGAAAAGAATGGTCCCCCGTCCATGTCAAAAAGTAAACGCTAAAGCAACACACACACACACCTCTCATTAACAATCATCGAATGACCCTGCAGACGTAGTCTAGTTTTGGTCAGGCATATTTCCCAGAGCTCCACAGAGAATTTAACCTATGGAAGCAGTCTCAACTTTGATTCAACCAGTGTGCGCCCATTGGAATCTCAATCTATAGCTCTGGTGCTCCTGTGCTTAATCAAACTAATTGATTAGGAAGAAATAAACTGAAATCTTTGGTATCAGTGCCTCATAAAAAGAAGGGCATGAAAATCTACTCACAACAGATGGCAAAATAAAAAGCCTTAAAATAAGACCGCTATGGCTATCTTCAGTAGGAAACCTGTGTGACTTGTTGCCATTGGAGACTAGCTCCACCAATAACCACTAGAGGGTAGTACAATACACCCAAAGTGGAACAGCAGCTTCAACACCTACTACTATAGTAATCTAACTTAGCAGGGTAAAAGAAATGCCTGAGGGGGTCGGAAGAAACCGGAAGCTATTGGTTTTCAGGCTTTATGTCTTCTCTACTTTTCCACTGAAAACAGGAGGCTTCCGGTTTCTTACTACCCCACTGAGAGTGCTACTATAGTGACATGAAGAGTGATAGGGTTTAGTAGGCCTAGATGGATGTCGTACATACATTGTTTGAACTTCAAATAACATTTGATTGTTATATTACTCTAACAGCACTGTTCTCAAAAATACATTATTTGTTGTATCTTTTTTTTTCTTCTCATTTGTACACCTTTTTTTCAGCTCCCGACTTCAGTTTGCATAGTGACAGAAAAGCACCCCATATCCCCATCAGCACATATATGCGCAAAACATTCCCTCAATAAAGCCTCTTTTTATGTACAGCAAATAAGAATAACCACAACATGAAATAAAATAAAATAGCTCAAACATGAAAAACAGTAAAATAATAAAACTATCAACAGAAATAAAAATAAAAGACAACTGAAATAAAAACAGCAGTGAAACAACAATAATAAATCAGAAAACCCGTTTTCCATAAAAAAAAATTGTATTGTTTAGTCTATCGCTAAGCGCTTTGTAAGAAGGAGCAGGTCCAGTCACCTGAGTGAGATCCCCATCCTTACTGTGGGTGCCACACACACACACACACAAACGCACGTACGCACACTTATGCATATACAAATGCACATACGAGCGCACACATACACACACACACACATCCATGCATGCTCTTCTCTTCCTCTCTTCTCACTTGTCTTCCTCATCTTCTTCTGCCATTTCCTCCTCTGCCTCCTCCTCCCATCTTGCATGCTGAAGTGCAGGAGAGTGGCGCCCGCCTGCCTCCTCCCCTTCCACCCCTCTCGCTCCCAGCTCCTGGCCTCTACACAGCAGACCACGGTAGGGCAGCCTGTGAGGCCCTAGGAGGGCTATAGCTCGCTCCCTGTCAGCCTCCTCCTGGAACACCATTTGACCTCCAGCACCAACCCGAACCCCAGCCCCATTCCCAGGCCCATCTCCCAGGCCCAACATCCCAGCACGGGGGTGGAATGCTGAGGTGTGGGGCTGCAGCGGGTCAAGCTGGTCTGGCGAATGCCCTCTTCCTCCTCCTCTAGCCCTTCTGCCCTCCTCCCCGTGGTCAGACCCGCGTCTTGGCCGAGCCCGGGTACGGACCTCCAGGCAGCTGAAGCCCTTGCGGTGGCGCTGGAGGTGGTCCTCGCGGGCAAAGGCCTTGTGGCAGAGCGGGCACTCGAAGGGGCGCGCCCCGCTATGGAGAGACAGGTGGTTCTTCAGGTCGTAGGAATGCAGGAAGCGGGCGGGGCAGTGGAGGCAGGGGTACGGACGCTCCCCTGTGTGTTTACGCATGTGGATCTTCAACTTGTCATTCCTGAGAGACAGAGAGCGAGAGAGAGAGAGATAGAGAGAAGGGAGGGTGGGAGAGAGAGAGAAGGGAGGGTGGGAGAGAGAGAGAGAAGGGTGGGAGAGAGAGAGAGAAGGGAGGGTGGGAGAGAGAGAGAAGGGAGGGAGGGCGAGAGAGAGAAGGGAGGGAGGGCGAGAGAGATAGAGAGAAGGGAGGGCGAGAGAGATAGAGAGAAGGGAGGGCGAGAGAGATAGAGAGAAGGGAGGGTGGGAGAGAGAGAGAAGGGAAGGAGGGCGAGAGAGAGAAGGGAGGGAGGGCGAGAGAGAGAAGGGAGGGAGGGCGAGAGAGAGAGAGAGAGAGAGAGAGAAGGAAGGGAGGGAGAGAGGAAGCGGGAGGAGACAGAGGGAAACAGGGAAGAGGATAAGGGGTTAGCATCATATGTAGGACAATGCTAGCCCTGTAATCTGTTATAGATAATAGTATTAAAACACACACGTACATACCTGGTGAAGCGGACCCCGCAGGTAGAGCACTCAAATGGTTTCTCCCCGGTGTGTGTTCTCATGTGTCTGGGCAGCTTCCCCGCTCCGTGGATGATCTTCTGACAGACAGGACACTGCTGGGGGGTCTGAGACTTCCTCTTCCTACCCCCTCCTCCTGCCCCTGTAGCTACCCCTTGCTCTGCCAGGGGGGCGGAAGTAAAGCTGGGAACCCCTCCGTTCCCCACTCTCTGCATCTCCTCCTCGTCTTCTGACAGCCTGTCGTCTGAGAGGGGGAGAGGGGGGTGGGGGGCGAGGAGGCGCTCCTGAGGCCAGTGCACCCCTCCGTTGACTGCTGCACTCTCTCTCACTGCACCCCTGCCTTGCTTGCGCTCCCCGTTCTGTCCCGTGGTGGGGAGGTGCTCTTCCTGCTCAGGGCTGGGGGGTCGGGTGGAGGGGTGAGAGCGGGCCCAGTCTTGAACAGGTGAGGGTTGTGGAGGAGGAGTGGAGGGGTGCTGGTGTGTGTTGATGTTCGGGCGATGAGGCAGTGGTTGGTGGTGCGACGACACCACCTTGGTGACTCTCCGTCTGTCTATCTTCCTCCGGGAGCCTTTCTTCAACACTCTCTCCACCCCTCTCTCCCTCTCCGCCTGTACCCTCTCCTCCCCCGTCTCCCACTCTCCCTCACCCGCCGTCTCCCCTAGTATGTCTCTACAGGCGTCAACCACACACTGGATCCCCAGTAACTGAGCTCCTCTCAGCACGTCTCTCATGCCAGAGCTGCGGATGGTCAGGGTGGCCGTGTAGGCGAACTCCAGCAGGGCATCCAGGGCATCGGGTGCTACACAGTCCAGCTGGCACACACTGAACCCTCCTCCTCCCCCCGCCTCACCCCCTGCCTCGGCCCCCTCCTCCGCCCCAAACAGCCCGCGGAAGTAGAGGCTGACGGCAGCCATGACGGAGCGGTGGGTGGGGTAGCGGGCACCCCGCGAGGTCAGGGTGAGGTCACAGAGTTGCCCCGCCCTGCGCTGGGCGTTGAGGCGGAAGAGGAGCTCGCTGCTGTGCTCTGGGAAGGGGATCCCGATCAGACCGTCCTCTCCTGGAGACATCGCCAACTGCAGGAGGGACCAGTTGGTTAGAATAACACAGATATTTAAGTTCAGGCTGAATCAAACTCATTCGGTGGCCACTGATGTATTTTTTAACATGGAAAAAAATAATAATCAGACAAAAATGTTTAACATTCTTCTGGTGTGGTGAATGTCAAGCAATGATATCGTAACAGTAGTGTATGATACCAGGAAACAAATGCTGAAATACCTAGAATACCTCAGTGCATGCACGCACCCTTTGTTAAGTAAAACTGTTTGATAATGCAGTCACGTTGCAGAGATATTATGGTTGGTACTGTAGCCATTCATTACTAGCGCGACTTACACAAGGAGCTGTCCTTCACGTGAGGGACCATAATAAACAAGAGCTTAGTGCTATCCCTCCTTCTATCACTGCTCCCCTCTCTCTATCACTGCTCCCCTCTCTCTATCACTGCTCCCCTCTCTCTATCACTGCTCCCCTCTCTCTATCACTGCTCCCCTCTCTCTATCACTGCTCCCCTCTCTCTATCACTGCTCCCCTCTCTCTATCACTGCTCCCCTCTCTCTATCACTGCTCCCCTCTCTCTATCACTGCTCCCCTCTCTCTATCACTGCTCCCCTCTTCCTCAAACTTCCACCCCCTCAACCCCAGATTACGACATCAGGAAAAAGTGAGGGGGTGGGAAGGAGGGACAACTGGAAGGATCAGAGGAGGTAGAGGAGAAGGGAGTGCCAGAGTGTGTGTGTGACAGAGAGCTTGATAGTATTAGCTCCTTGATTAAAAATAGAGAGAGAGACGAAGGAGAGGAAGAGATAGAATGAGGAAGGTGAAAGAGAGGAGTCAGACTGTACTGGGCCAAATCCAGACTTGGGATGATGTCGACACCCACAAGGTGTTAGAGCTTTTGCGTATGTCACATCGTCAAAGAAAGATTCAAGTTATATGAGTGTATTTCAAGTCAGAATTCTGCCCACTGAATCTAACCTTAACAGTGTGTGTGTGTGTGTGTGTGTGTGTGTGTGTGTGTGTGTGTGTGGTATTTACTAAAACAAAACTTTTACTTTAGAAACTGAAAAACATAGAGAAGGGTTAATGTTAGGTAAAACAAGACGTGTCTAGAAGTGTTTGTGCGAGGATAACAGAAGCTTGTTCTTCTCCTCTCTTCTTGTCAAGACCTCATCACCCATTCCGTGTCCTTCCTTTCACACATACCCTCCAGGGGAGGTGTATAATGGAGGAAGAGAGAGAGAGTGTGAAACAGAGAGAGCATTTAGGCCTACAGCGGAAGTTTGTGTCTTATTCCATTTTACTAATATCAGGCCACTGACTTCCGAGGTCCATAGACTACTTTCTAGGTAGGTTACCAGGTCTATAGAAGTCTATACTGTCAATGTATCCATGATGAGGTTTGTTTATAGCACCCTAGGGCTCTCCTCTCCTCTTCCCCTGGCTCTCACCTAACCCCTTCTCCTGTTCCACAGTACAACTCACACCTGAGCAGACCACATTTTCCACAAACAACAGACTGACTCCCCCCTCCTCCCCAACCTTTGTCTCCTTCCCATAGCAACCACCAACAGCCCCCTAACCATCCTATAATACTGTCCACATAGCACCCTGAGGGGCTCTCTTCGACGATGGTACATTCTGTTTCACCTGACTAACCTGCTTCAAGACACATCCCATTAAATACACTCACACACACACACACGTTGCGTGTCACTCTCTTGGCTCCCCGAGTCCCCATTGTTCAGTTCAGTTTGTGGTCTGATGTTCTTCATGCAATGTCAAAAACACACGCACCCCACCCATACAGTCCACACACACTAACGTTCATATCTTCACTCTTCAACAGAAACCCCAATCCCACCTGTACCAATAGAACCTTACCCAGACATAACCCTCCCAACCTCAAACCATCCAGGGATGAGTCTAAACCCCAAATCCAAACAGGACCCCTACCTTTCCTGCCTTCATGGCTGATAGAGGGACCATCGACTGGAGGCGGTGCTGTGTCTGTGTCATGGCATAAGTGTTTTTGTGCTTCAGTCTTCCTCGCTCTTACTTGCTTCTTCCTTTCTATATTATAGCCTTCTATTCTCCCTTTAACTCTCGAAGTTCAGAGAAGTTGGGGTTACGCGTTCATCCTTGGGGATGTCTACCTCTTTTTCTCTTTCACGCTTACTCACTCTCTTCCTGTTTTATGAAAAGAAGGTGTTCGGCGGCAGAGAGAGATTGAGAGATACCCCTCCCCCTTCTCGCCCACGCGCCCCTCTCTCCAAAACACAGCGGGCCGATTTTCCGAAACGAGCGATCGGAAGTTTCCGAAATACACAACTTCCTGGCCTGCCCCTCCCCGACCACAGATCTGACCTCTGACGTCGGCTGATGGACAGGTAGGAGGGATGTTTGTCCATCCGTCTCTAGACAGGTGGTGGGAACGTGGGTACAATAGTCTAAAGTGGCTTCTTCTCAAAGAAGAAAAGGAAGGAAGCCATGCTAGACTATTGAGATGCAGCCCGTGGTCTCATCCTTCAGCCACTGATGCATAGAATTAAGGATCTCTATGCACCTACATTACTGATGAGGGACATTGAACGAAGCACAAAAATATCCTACAACATTGTAAAATATGTGAAACTTTAACCAACTCAACCAACATCAAGGTTGTCAAAGAAGAAGTAACGCAAGAACCAAAATCATATTGGTGCTATGAGTCATAATAGACCCAGCCACAGACATCCAGGTAGGTATTAGATGATACGTTCAACCAACCAACATGCCATATTACAGATGGTCTTACTATAGGACAAGTGATGATGAAGTCACATTACAGCAACCCATAGGGCAACTTACTGACTCTGTGAAGTCTTCTCCAAATGAAAGCTTGTTCACTAAAACAACTCTTGACATGTAACATTCTCGGTTTGATGCATCAAGCTATCGACGCTGGCATGGATTTGTACCACCGCTTCTCTCAGAGCAGGTTGGAAGTGATTTCAGGGAGATTTGTTTGAGGTGTCTCCTACGCTCGTAACACATCTAAAACAACGCACTGGAAAAAGCTGTAGACGAGGACAGAGACGATGCAGCAAGAAAGGTCAAAATCCCCACCGAAAACACTGTGTGTGTGTCTGTCTGTGAGTGAACCGGTCATGAGGTACAAAACAAAAAGCCAATAGAAAAGACAACTGTCCCAGATGAGATTAGGTTTTGTTTAAGAGAAAACTAACAGAATCCACCTGATAGAAATCTCAGAGGAGATATAAGGAGAGATTAAGTTGGTGAAAAAAGCAAAAGAGGGGGAGTGAGAGAAAAAGACAAACATGAAGAGCATACTAGTGTTTAGTTTCCGGCGTAAAATAAAAAAGCTGTCAGGGTGGTTTTCGATACCTCAGAAGGGGTATGTAAGTGTTGTTCGGAAAAAAAGGAAGAGATTCCTGTTAATCGAATAACTGTGAGTCACTTAATAACGGCACACCCTGAAACAGACTCACACACACACTATTGCATACAGTTAAAAAGTAGCAATGGTCTTTGTTTGACGGTAAGACATGACAACCCCCCCCCGCCCAGTCTTTTCTCTTTCTCTCTTTCTCTCTCTTCGTCTTCTCCCTTTCTCCCCTCGTCCCCTGTCCTTTCTCGCTCTCTCTTAGTCACCCTGTTTCTAGTTTCTAGTTCTTCAGCAGCCCCTGTTCTAACAGTCAGGGACAGACAACTCTGTGCTGAAGCTCCTGATCACTCTTTAACTAACACTATAGATTACATAGCCACCCAAACATACACTGGCGTGTTTTTCATAAACATACAAATGAGTACAAATTATTTGAAAACATAGCTCCTTTTCCCACCAGAATGGAAGGTAAAAAGTAAGAAAAAACAACCCAAGTGGAAACTATATGTGGAAAAACATGTCAGACTGTTATGTTGAAGAAACAGATAACGGCACACCACTTTACAAAACACAGCTTACTGGAAATGTGAAAAAGACATTACGAAGTAGTAAAGACAATGACAATTTAGTGTGACTAATTAATATAGTAGTAACTAAAACCTCATATTAAGAATTATTGTTGAAATATGCTGTACAACTGGTATAAACTGTAGGCTACATTACACTGAACGACTCCCTCCTCATGCTTCAAGTTAAGTTAATTAAAACCAACAACTTAAACTAAAAGTATAACAATTGAACCGGTTGAAAACTGTTTATGCAGTAAATAAGTTATTTTTATTTTTCAAAAATAAAACACTTAGTCTTCCCTTTTTCTTTAATGATAGTTGGCCAACTTATCTGTTTCAGAGCGGATTCTCAACTCCCACTCCTCTGTCGACAGTTGACTACCTTTCCTCCCCTCCGACAATACGGCTTCCTCTTCCCTCGCTTTCGTTATGTACATCACTCACGCTCTAAAAACTCTTATAATGGTTCATTATCACATTTTCACTCAAAATGTATTCAATTAATTTAGATATTTCTGGACAGGAAACCCCCCTTTAAATGGGGTCCTGATAGAATGAATAAGTAAACAACTATTGGACCATCAAAATAATGGTTAAACGTATTGCCATTTTGACTAACCAGTGAGAGATCAATAGTAGTTGACACTGCTCTACCACAAACAAGACATTATACTGTTATTACACTAGTGCTTATTTTCCCTTACAGCCTGTAACTTCTCCCAATCCACATCAATTACATCAGCTCTGCTCGGCTCTGAACGCCCCAGGGGGAAAATATGTCTTTACTCTCACAGAAATCAGACGCTTTCCAATGTGTGTGTGTGTGTGTGTGTTCATTCATAACATGTTTAAATGCGTTTAACTTGCAGTGTTTTTAGAAAACTTCTAATGCTCTAATGTATTTCACATCCACATGCCACAGGTCCTAACAATCCACAGCTTACCAGAAATACCGTACAAATATAAAAAATGTAATGCCGTTTACAAAATATAGCTACTTCTTCAAGGTATTTTTTTCCAGTGAAGGCTTAAATAAATTACTATTAAGAAAACAAGGTCTTTGGAAATAATTACACAACGTACGAATATAAACTCTATTTACTGTAAACAACAAAACATTTGTAAACCTGAAAATGTTATTTTAAATTGTGTGTGATGAAATTGGTTTATTTTGTGTTCTGATACAATTAAAGTATTTCTGAATGTATTCATATGTTTTAAAGAAAATAACGCAAAGTTAAAGAGAGGAGGGGGGGCAGAAAAATGTATTATTCCATTTAAATAAACACACAGACACTTTCACACACAACAGACCAATGGAGATGTGTCACTAAAACACACCATGATGAATACTACTGGGAGGATAACAAACTAGGTCATTTCAATCCATCAGAGCTACACACAAACCAAACTAAAACGAGAACTCAATTAAACCAAGAACAAATATGTATAATTTACATGAGACAACCAGAACAGCGCAGTAGGAACCAAACAACTGATGTTCCCAAACAAAACACAACACAGCAAGGCCTGAGTGGAGGAAACACAGCAAGGCCTGAGTGGAGGAAATGAGGAGTCATGATTCTCTGTTCATACCGTTTCTCCTCCTCCACGTGCTCCTCTGGCTCTCAGTTCTCCATCTCCTTCTCCCTCTCTAACACACTCTTTTTAGCCTCTCTCTTAAACCATAGGGGCTGGGCGAGAGGTGTTGGTTTAGGTGCATCTTCTCAGAGGAGGGGTGAAAGAGAGGTAAAGGGAACCTCTATTCAGCCCAACACAAGTTGGCAACATTCTATGAACCACCTGTATGTAATGAATTATTAATACATTTACAGGCATTCATAAAGCAGTTATAAAGCATTCGCAAGATTTCATGACGGCTTATTGCAAGTATGATTTGTTATTAAATGTCAGACACATCTCTTCCTCTATCATCATCATCATCATCATCATCATCATCTATAATATATCTTTACCATGCACCGTTTCTGAAGTACAATAAAACCCAGACCCTCTCCACTCCCTCCACTGATAATTCTCCCTGAACCGGCTATTTGCAGCTTACAAAGAGATATAAAAACAGACCCAGTCAGAGAGAATTTGAATCGTCATTTGAATTTGTTAAAGGCTGGATAACGTGAGTAAAGACAGCATTAGGGTAATTACTGGTACATCCATTTCCTCCAAGACGTGAGTAAAGCAATTCTATAAAGATAAAAAATACCTGATTATATAGGGAATAATAATTGCACTCAAGCTAAACCACGCAATAAAGAGGAAATTCTTAATAGTGGCAAAGTGTATTATTTAAGTAAAAAAACACACAAACCATAAAAGGTTCTAATCTTATCATCCTTTTATACATGTATCCAGCCCCTCTGCTTAGCTAAACTGGGGCAGTGTGTGTGTGTGTGTGTGTTGAGGTCTTGGTTCCAAGAACACATTACATTATTCATTTGGCTGGCAGAGCGCTACAGAGCGGAGGCCCTTTACCCAGCCCTCCCACACCACACCACACTGAGGACATTTTGCATGTTATCCCTCTTTACTGATGGGAATCAAGGGTTTTATTCAGGAGGGACGAACGGTACAGAACCCTCACATAGAAGTATTGTATAGAGCAGACACGCCACTATGTCAAAAACAGGAGTGAGGAGAGAAGAGGAGAGGGAGGAAAAAAGAGAGAGAAATGAGGTTGAAAAGAGGAAAGAGGGTCTGAGATTTGAGGGGAGATCAAGGAGAAGAGAAGAAGACGGGGGTGGTTTGTTTGGCTTAAAACAGACATGTACCTAGAGAACATACAAGGACAGCAGAGAGTGGGAGAGGAGAGGTAGTAAAAGACTGTCAGCGAACGAGTGAACGAGGGGTGGGTGTAAATATGTTGTTACAGAGAGAGGAGAGGAGGGGGAGGAGGGGAAGAGGAGGGGGGAGAGTGAGAATGCGGGACAGAAAGGCAGAGCGAGAGATGAGAGATGAGAGAGAGAAACAGTGACGTGAACAGGGGTTAGAGAAAGAGAGAGAATGTTAAGAGAGACAGAAAGAGTGAGAGAGTGTGACAGGAAGTAGCTGCAGTGAGTCCTTGCAGGTGTGTGTGTGTCTGCAGATGTCTGAGGGGAGATGTGGTAGCAATTGCTATCATTAGCAATCAGTGAAAGGGAGTTTCACAAAGATGGGGAACACACAGTGTGTGTCAGTGCATAAATGTGTGTGCGTGTGTATGGGAGGGCTTTACAAATTTTAACACATGTTGACAAAGTGGTTTCACACCTTCTATATGTATCTGGTCTGCAGTTTCAGCCAACCCCCTAGACTACATGTGTGAACACCGGAGTGTGTGAATGAGTGGTCCATTTATGTGCAGAACTTGTGTGAGTTTGTGCGTTTTTTCACGAACAGGTGAAAAAAGCTTGTGTGTCTTTCAATGTGATAGTGTGTGTCAGTGTGTGTGTGTGTGTGTGTGTGTGTGTGTGTGTCTGCTTGCTGGGTGAAGTTGCCACATCATTAGGGAAGGTCTCGACAGCTGCTCCTCTGTCTTACACACTACCTCCCTCTTCAGAGAATGTTGCAAAACACACACTAGGACGGACATATACACACACACACACACACACACACACACACACACACACACACACACACACACACACACACACACACACACACACACACACACACACACACACACACACACACACACACACACAGACACACACATCCATACACACACACACGCACATAGACACATACCCCTACAAACACACACAGATACACACATCCATACACAGACAGACACACATAGACACAAACCCCTACAAACACACACGCGCACTCACACCAATGTCGCAAAACTAACTGATCCTGATCAGCTTCCTCTTCCTCTGCTGTAAGGACTGACGACCACGATGTGAGATGGAGAGATAAATGGATGACAAAACAGACAGACAAGTAAAGGAGGAACGACCATGTCAGCTCTGAGAAAGAAAGACAAGACAACAGATACAGCATATGCCTACAAGAAGAAAGAGAGATAATGATAGTGGTAGGGGACAGGGAGAAAGAGAGATAATGATAGTGGTAGGGGCAGGGAGAAAGAGATAATGATAGTGGTAGGGGACTGGGAGAAAGAGAGATAATGATAGTGGTAGGGGACTGGGAGAAAGAGAGATAATGATAGTGGTAGGGGCAGGGAGAAAGAGAGATAATGATAGTGGTAGGGGACAGGGAGAAAGAGAGATAATGATAGTGGTAGGGGACTGGGAGAAAGAGAGATAATGATAGTGGTAGGGGCAGGGAGAAAGAGAGATAATGATAGTGGTAGGGGCAGGGAGAAAGAGAGATAATGATAGTGGTAGGGGCAGGGAGAAAGAGAGATAATGATAGTGGTAGGGGACTTGGAGAAAGAGAGATAATGATAGTGGTAGGGGCAGGGACTGGGAGAAAGAGAGACTGGGACAGGGAGAAAGAGAGATAATGATAGTGGTAGGGGACAGGGAGAAAGAGAGATAATGATAGTGGTAGGGGACTGGGACTGGGAGAAAGAGAGACTGGGACAGGGAGAAAGAGAGATAATGATAGTGGTAGGGGACTGGGAGAAAGAGAGATAATGATAGTGGTAGGGGACTGGGAGAAAGAGAGATAATGATAGTGGTAGGGGACTGGGAGAAAGAGAGATAATGATAGTGGTAGGGGCAGGGAGAAAGAGAGATAATGACAGTGGTAGAGTACTGGGAGACAGAAAGAAAGATAATGATAGTGGTAGAGGACAGGGTGAAAGAGAGATAATGATAGTGGTAGGGGACTGGGAGATGGGAACTAGAGTATAAAAGAACAATGACAGTTAGTCTGATTTCCTCTCCAGACCATGTCAACATGTGACGTTCAGTGTGTGTTTAGTTTAACAGTCACAATCAGAGGTCATAAAGGTCAAAAGGCTGGACACTTTCCTGACATCCTCAGGATGATCCTGTAGTAGTGTTCTCTGGGGTTTTTCCAACAGGGGGAGAGTGGTTGCTTCTACTGGAAGTCATGGCTGAAAGGGTTGTCACATAGAATATACGGTTATTTCAGCTGTTCTCGGATAAAGGTTCCTCTCTGCCCCCTTAGTAACCAAAATGTCTGTCTGACTGTCACTGGTCTGGTTTCCGAGGGGCGGGACTACTACAGAACTGAGAATGATGACACCCATCCATCTCTTGCCCAATTATAGCAGTACAGCGCTTTGACAAAAGATTCAAACATTGACGGGGAAAAATTCTACTGATGCTTAGCGAGTTGGAGCTCATCGAAGACCGCACTCTCAATGTCTCGATGACTGACTTCCCTTGGTACTGTACTTACAACAGCTACAACATCAAGCTGTCATTTCTCGTCAAAATTGATCTAAAGGTTAGGGGTCATTTTCACCACAACATACAGGAGATGATTGTCTGCGGTGTATGTGTCATCGGCTCCCTTTCCCTGAACCGCTGGCTCACTGTACCTGTTTATGAGCAACGCCCCCTCAGTATCTACACCAACATTTACACCATTACAAGAAAAGCTAATCATATTTTCTCCCTCCTTTTTACAACACTTTTCATCTTTAAGGGGTGTCTTTACAGGAAGTAAAGTATTGCCACTTCCTGTTCTACCATCCCCCCCTGGTAGTAGGAGGGTGGTGTGAGTTGGTAGGCTGGCAGGCCGGTGGTCGAGAGAGAGAAAAAGGGGAACGCCATATGCACTACTTCCTCTAGTAACACAGACCGACTGGAGGCAAACTAGGCTGTGATGCACATGAACATACAGTAGAGTACCTTAGTCAGTGACACAGCACCTCAGCATTATGGTTAATTCCTACATTAAGTGTATTGGTTCGAATGTTTTTAGTGCCCATATATGGTAATAACCAAACAGAACATGTCCCTGATTCTGACCATTGTGTGTGAATGGAATAATGGATAATATGGAAAAACGATGCTATGCTTGAAAAAAAGATGACGCTAAGAGAGTAGTCTAGAAGTTAAAACCCGTTCTAAGAGTGGGGAGATGAGGGAATGTGGAAAGGGAGTATGGATGGATGAATGAGCTGAGCAGATAAAGGAGGAATGACTGGGTGGTGGAGGGGAGCAGGGAGAGGTATGAAGGCATGATGGGGGGATGAGTGGAAGATACATTTGATATGAAGGAGTAAAGGTATAGAAGGAAGGGAGGGAGCAAGCTCTTAAATCTGCTGATGCTGAGAAAAGAGGGGGACTTTGTCCTCCCCCTCTCTCCCCTCTCTCCCCTGGCCTCGTCCTCCCACTCAGCCTACTGTATGTATCTGAAACTGAAACCCACATTGTGAACAGGGGGAATTTATATACGGGGCCACATGCCCTAATTCATATACATACTGGAATTGGGTGACTGCCTATGTGTGTGTGTGTGTGTGTGTGTGTGTGTGTGTGTGTGTGTGTGTGTGTGTGTGTGTGTCTTATCTTAAACGTTCCTCTTTCCTTGAAAGACCACTCACTGTTGTTACACCCCCCCCACCTCCCCCACCCCACTGTCTCACACACACACGCACTGGTCACACTTCTGCATGGCCTCGACCACATGATCTGTCTCTCGCAAACACACACACACACCCTAACTCTAAGTACAGCGTCTGCTAAATTACTTTATGTAAATGTATGCCATTGCTGACCATTGTGTGTTCAAATGAACCGTATCCCAAACACTGAGTCCAAAACCCTAGCTGAGTATTAGTGAAAGAAGACTGTCTGTTACCAGCATACACAATATTATTATTATTAGTATTTTATTATTTAACCTTTATTTAACTAGGCAAGTCAGTTAAGAACAAATTCTTATTTACAACGAAGGCCTACACCGGCCAAACTCGGACGATGCTGGGCCAGTTGTGTGCCGCCCTATGGGACTCCCAATCACGGCCGGTTGTGATACAGTCTTCGAACCAGGTTGTCCGTAGTGACGCCTCTAACACTGAGATGCAGTGTTTTAGACCACTGCGCCACTTGGAATATAGTGCACAGTACACATCATCTCTGGGGGGTTCCTTCCTGACACATACTGGACTGTACCAAAATCAGGATCTTATGGGGGTGCCCTCATTCAACACATTTTAATGCGTATGGAGGTCCACTGAGTTTTTTTATGGGAGTGGCCTGCAGCACCCCAGGGCCGCCATGTAATATAATCTCTAGTCTCTATACCTACAGTAGGACAGGACAGGAGCTGTCAACGACTGGTACACCAACACTTTCCTTAGTTCAATGCACTTATTGTGGGTCCTGAATGCGCTACACTTTCATGTAAGGGGTGGGGGGGGGGTTCATCTGAAAAGGACTCAACATTCCACTTACCTCCAGTCCATAAACTCAGAGGAGGACAGGTCCCTGCTCTCTTCCTCCCTCTCTATTTTCTTCTTCTTCCTCTGTTTCTGTTATTCTCCAGCAGAGCCAACAGGTTTCCAGGGATACAAAGCTGAGGGGATGAGATGATTGGATAGTTAGATGATTTGAATTTGAACAAACTGTATTGATCCCAGAGGACTGACAGATAGACACCAAGATACACATACAGTGCCTTCAGAAAGTATTCAACCCCCTTGACTTTTTCCACATTTTGTTGTGTTAGCTTGAATTTTAAATGGATTCAATTGAGATGTTGTGTCACTAATCTACACACACACTATCCTAGAATGTCAAAGTGGAATTTAGATTAGACATTTTTCCAAATTAATAAAAAATAAAAAGCTGAAATGTCTTGAGTCAATATGTATTCAACCCCTTTGTTATGGCAAGCCAAACTAGGTCCAGAAGTACAAATTTGCTTAACAAATCGCATAATAAATTGCATGGCCTCACTCTGTGTTCAATAATAGTGGTTAACATGATTTATGAATGGCTACCCCATCTCTGTACCTCACACATACAATTATCTGTAAGGGCCCTCCGTCGAGTAGTGAATTACAACCACATACAGTGTATTCAGAAAGTATTCAGACCCCTTCACTTTTTCTACATTTAGTTACCTTACAGCCTTATTCTAAAATTGATTAAATTGTTTTTTTTCCTCATCAATCTGCACACAATATCCCATAATGACAAAGCGAAAACATGTTTTTAGAATGTTTTGCAAATGTATTAAAATTAAAAACAGAAATACCTAATTTACATAAGTATTCAGACCCTTTGCTATGAGACTCGAAATTGAGCTCAGGTGCATCCTGTTTCAATTGTTCATTCTTCAGGTGTTTCTACAACTTGATTGGAGTTTCTACAATTTAATTGATTGTACATGATTTGGAAAGGCACACACCTGTCTATTGAAGGGGTCACAGTTGACAGTGCATGTCAGAGCAAAAACCAAGCCATGAGTTCGAAAGAATCGTCTGTAGAGTTCAGAGACAAGATTCTGTTGAGGCATAAATTTGGGGAAGGGTACCAAAAAATATCTGCAGCATTCGGGAGAAGGGCCTTGGTCAGGGAGGTGACCAAGAACCCGATGTTCACTCTGACAGAGCTCGAGAGTTCCTCTGTGAAGATGGGAGAACCTTCCAGAAGGATAACCATCTCTGCAGCACTCCACCAATCAGGCCTTTATGGTAGAGTGGCCAGACGGAAGTATTCCACCCCCTGAATCAATACATGTTATAATCACCATTGGCAGCGATTACAGCTGTGAGTCTTTCTGGGTAAGTCTCTAGGAGCTTTCCACACCTGTATTGTGCAACATTTGCACATTATTCTTTTCAGAATTCTTCAAGCTCTGTCAAATTGGTTGTTGATCATTGATAGACAACTATTTTTAGGTCTTGCCATAGATTTTCAAGCAGACTTAAGTCTAAACTGTAACACGGCCAAATTCACTGTCTTCTTGGTAAGCAACTCCAGTGTACGTAGATTTGGCCTTGTGTTTTAGGTTTTTGTCCTGTTGAAAGGGGAATTCATCTCCCAGTGTCTGATGAAAAGCAGACAAACAAGTTTTCCTTTAGGATTTCACCTGTGCTTAGCTCCATTCCAATCCATGTTTCACCTGTGCTTAGCTCCATTCCCAGTCCTTAACGATTACAAGCATACCCATAACATGATGCAGCCACCACTATGCTTGAAAACATAGAGAGTGGTACCTAGTAATGTGTTGTGTTGGATTTGCCCCAAACATAACACTTTTCATTCAGGACAACAAGTGAATTGCTTTGCCACATTTTGTGCAGTATTACTTTAGTACCTTGTTGCAAACAGGATGGATGTTTTAGAATATTTTTTATTCTGTACAGGCAACCTTATTTTCACTCTTTCAATTAGGTTAGTATTGTGGAGTAACTACAGTCGTGGTCGAACGTTTTGAGAATGACACAATTATTGGTCTCCACAAAGTTTGCTGCCTCAGTGTTGATGATGGAATTTGCATATACTCCAGAATGTCATGAAGAGATGAATTGCAAAGTCCCTCTTTGCCATTAAAGTGAACTTAATCACAAAAAAACCTTTCCACTGCATTTCAGCCCTGCCACAAAAGGACCAGCTGCCATCATGTCAGTGATTGTCTCGTTAACACAGGTGAGAGTGTTGACGAGGACAAGGCTGGAGATCACTCTGTCATGCTGATTGAGTCAGAATAACACTGGAAGCTTTACAAGGTGTGAGGGTTTGGCTGTGGTTAGACCTTACTCCCAATAAGGGGAGTGGTAGAACCACAGTCGAGCCCTCACACCCTAACTAGGGGAGGTAATAATCCTCAATCAGAGACAGCTGTACAGGGTTGTCTCTGATTGGGGATTGCATTTAGGCACCACTCTCAGCCACCTGTGTGTGGGTCATTGTTAGGTGTATTGTTCCTCAAGTCACAGTAAGTGTTGTTTCTTGTTCATTTTCATTTCATTACCTCTTGTTAATATAGTTTGTTGCATTTGTTGTTTTATTATTTAATAAAACAATGTCGAACTATCGCTGCACTGCTCCTTGGTCTCTCTCTACACCCACTCGTGACACAAGGAGGGTGGTGCTTGAAATCATTCTTCCTCTGTCAACCATGGTTACCTGCAAGGAAACACGTGCCGTCATCATTGCTTTGCACAAAAAGGGCTTCACAGGCAAGGATATTGCTGCTGGTAAGATTGCACCTAAAATCAACCATTTATCAGATCATCAAGAACTTCAAGGAGAGAGGTTCAATTGTTGTGAAGAAGGCGTCAGGGCGCAAGAAAGTCCAGCAAGCGCCAGGACCGGCTCCTGAAGTTGATTCAGCTGCGGGATCGGAGCACCACCAGTGCAGAGCTTGCTCAGGAATGGCAGCAGGCAGGTGTGAGTGCATCTGCACGCACAGTTGAGGCGAAGACTTTTGGAGGATGGCCTGTTGTCAAGAAGGGCAGCAAAGAAGCCACCTCTCCAGGAAAAACATCAGGGACAGACTGATATTCTGCAACAGGGATTGGACTGCGGTAGAGTCATTTTCTCTGATGAATCCCCTTTCCGATTGTTTGGGCCATCCAGAAAAAAACCTTGTCCGGAGAAGACAAGGTGAGCGCTACCATCAGTCCTGTGTCATGCCAACAGTAAAGCATCCTCAGACCATTCATGTGTGGGGTTGCTTCTCAGTCAACGGAGTGGGCTCACTCACAATTTTGCCTAAGAACACAGCCATGAATAAAGAATGGTACCAACACATCCTCCGAGAGCAACTTCTCCCAACCATCCAAGAACTGTTTGGTGACGACCAATGCCTTTTCCAGCATGATGGAGCACCTTGCCATAAGGCAAAAGTGATAACTAAGTGGCTCTGGGAACAAAACATCCACATTTTGGGTCCATGGCCAGGAAACTCCCCAGACCTTAATCCCATTGAGAACTTGTGGTTGATCCTCAAGAGGTGGGTGGACGAACAAAAATCCACAACTTCTGACAAACTCCAAGCATTGATTATGCAAGAATGGCCTGCCATCAGTCAGGATGTGGCCCAGAAGTTAATTGACTGCATGCCAGGGTGGATTGCAGAGGTCTTGAAAAAGAAGGGTCAACACTGCAAATATTGACTCTTTGCATAAACTGAATGTCATTGTCAATGAAAGCCTTTGACACTTATGGAATACTTGTAATTATACTTCAGTGTACTATAGTAACTACTGACATAAAGATCTAAGAACACTGAAGCAGCAAACTTTGTGGAGACCAATACTTGTGTAATTCTCAAAACTTTTGACCACGGCTGTACAATGTTGTTGATCCATCCTCAGTTTTCTACTATCACAGCCATTAAACTCTAACTGTTTTAATGTCACCATTGGCCTCATGGTGAAATCCCTGAGTGGTTTCCTTCCTCTCCAGCAACTGAGTTAGGAAGGACGCCTGTATCGTTGTACACCATCCAAAGTGTAATTAATAACTTCACCATGCTCAAAGGGATATTCAATGTCTGCTTTTTTTTGTACCCATATACCAATAGGTGCCCTTCTTTGCGAGGCATTGGAAAACCTCCCTGGACTTTGAGGTTGAATCTGTGTTTGAAATTCACTGCTCAACTGAGGGACCTTACAGATAATTGTATGTGTGGGGTACAGAGATGAGGTAGTCAATCAAAAACCATGTTAAACACTATTACACTATACTATTATAGTCCATGCAACTTATTATTTGACTTGTTAAGCAAATTTGGACTCCTGAACTTATTGTGGCTTGCCATAACAAAGAGGTTGAATACGTATTGACTCAAGACATTTCAGCTTTTCATTTTATATTAATAAAAAAAAAAAAAAAATCATTCCACTTTGACATTATAGGGTATTATGTGTTGATCAGTGACCAACAAATCTAAATGTAATCCATTTTAAATTCAGGCTGTAACACAACAAAAAGTGGAAAAAGTCAAGGGATGTGGATTCTTTCAGACGATGTGAATAAAACAACACGCACGCACACAGTGTGTCAGACGATGTGAATAAAACAACACGCACGCACACAGTGTGTCAGACGATGTGAATATAACAACACGCACGCACACAGTGTGTCAGACAATGTGAATAAAACAACACGCACGCACACAGTGTGTCAGACGATGTGAATAAAACAACACGCACGCACACAGTGTGTCAGACGATGTGAATAAAACAACACGCACGCACACAGTGTCAGACGATGTGAATAAAACAACACGCACGCACACAGTGTGTCAGACGATGTGAATAAAACAACATGCACACACACACACACACACACACACACACACAGTGTGTCAGACGATGTGTTAGACATGGTGAGGGGTTCAGGGATGAGAACAGAGAGAGGGGGGAGACCACTTCCCACTTCACCATGTCTCAGAGCAGAAGTGGCCTACACTAACAATGAACAGGGCTGGGGAAACAGGCCCAGCACACACCTGTGTAGGACCACAGACATACTCAGACACACACACACTGCACTATCCCATAATCAGTGAAAAGAGCAGAGACTATACATACCCATTACCTGTCATCATTGAAAAGGTGCATGTACATGTGTGTGTGTGTGTGTGGGGGGGGAATAGTCCAAATCTAGTAAATGACAGGAGTAATTAAGTTACCATGACACCAGAAGGAGAGAGTAGGGAGGGGTAGATCAGTTATCACTAAGCCAAATACAGTTTACACAGACTGTCAGTTAGTTGGTGATAAGACCGCTTCATTCAGACAAGGGTACATTAGGGATAACAGTGCAGAACAACTGCTGCTCGCTCCCTTTTCTCTTCCATCTCTCTCACACAAAATAGTGTAATTATTCACAGAGTTGTGGTTGGTGACAAATCTAATCTGAATCGCAGACGTCAACAATACCCATTTGTCAAGCACACAAACAGAAACCCACTGTACAAATATTAGCCTACATACTCTTACAGGGAAAATACATACCTTATTCATTCCAAGTTTACTGAAGTTTAGGTCTAGACACAACACTGTCTGGAGAACTATTGTGTGAAAAATAAACTTTCAAACCACCAAATGAATATTGTAGACCAGAAACCCTTCAGTGTATTGGACTAATAACATGGTGTCCATAAAGTTGTAAATCAAACAACAAACTCATACAGAGGACCAAACCCAAGCCAGTTTGGCGGGTTCAGCCGGTATGTCTGTACCACAAGATGGGCGAGTCAGCAACCCACACACACACACACGACACTACACGAATGCAAAGTCACACACACACAGGACAGCCCTCCATCATCCATAGCCTAAGTTATACATTTAAAAGCCCTCATCCATCCAACATTAATATACATTTCAAGAACTTTACATCAGCAACATAGCTATAGGATCTAAGATAAAGGATATGTCAACGTGTGGTGACAACAGTATACCCTACTGAAAGGCTCTTGGAATAATATAATTCGTGGCCAAAGTTGCCCTGTGGTGGAACACATGGCTTATTGCCTACAGAGGCCGGTGATGTGCGTGAGAGCAGGTTAGGTTTTGTATGTCAGCCGGTGTTCGCTGCTATAATTAGAAGCCAAGCCTCCAGAAGTGTACCCGTCGACCCTGCTTGTTCACCTGGCCACATCCACACAGATAGCAAAACAAAGCAACTAACCTGAGATCAAATACATATTCGCTGCTAATGTAATTTAAAATAGTATGCGTGCTTATGTGTCAAAATAAGCCTCTAGGAAAAGAGAGCGCGAAAATCATAGGGAGAAATTATTATCGACACGTCACACGGGAGTTACCGATTACCCATGACGTAGTCCTCCCGTGACCCCGGTTAGGTCCGACGGGGAGGGAGGAAGGGGGAGTTCAGGGGTGGTTATAATAGAACATGGGAAAGACAAGCGTAAAATCCTAGTTTAAGAATTCCATAACTTCCCCAAGAAACAGAAAGCGAGTGAGGGAACAGGTTTACCTGTGCGCCGGTGTCTCGTCGCGTCCCACCTGACCGGCTTCTGTACTTCCTGGATTCGCTCCCACCCGCCTGGCTCCCCTCCGTCGCTCCCCGGGGGTCACCGCTCTCTCGGCACCGTCCAAAATCTCACACCAGTCCCTCTGATGAACCACGTATCACCCGGGAGTTTTCTGTAATATCCGCCGCTTCTTGTCTCTCCCCCGGCGTTTATATCACGCTGCCTCGGCTCTCTCTTCGCAGACCGCCGGCTCGCTGGGCTGCTCTCCCCCCTCTCTGACTCCACTGGCCCATTCCTACTCCAGGCAGCTCCTCCTTGAACCAGGAAGCGGCTTGCCCTACTTACACCCCGCCGCGGATTGGCTCTGGCGGGGCTGGAGAGGGACCGCTGGGGTGGGCAGGGCACAGGGGGGTCGGCCACGGTGCGATAGGCCAGCGGCGGTGTCTATCGCTGCGAGGTGGGAGGAAAGGAGGGCCAGGGTGGGCATGTTGGCATAGAAACTCCCGGGGCAGGTTGGAGGTCTTTGAAGGATCGCAGCGGGACTGAGAGGTGGGCACAGAGAGGGAGAGGATTGTTGGAGGGCATATGCTCGATAGATCGCCTTATTTAAACGCGCTAATTATGGTGTTCATGCTGCTTAACTGCCTCTGCCTGGCTGTTACTGTACATCTCTCTCCCTCTATCTCTCTCTCTCTCTCTTCCCCGTCTCTCTTTCTCTCCCTCTCTCTCTATGCGCGCCTAAAGTGACAGCATTTCATTTGCAAATGAAGCCATGGCGACCAAGACAGGTGACCATAGAGACAGTGAAACCAGGTGCACTTACAGTAGATTTGTAGGCTACTACTCAGCCTCAGTCACAAGTCACAACCCCTGCCAGATATTTACTGACAGCTATGACAAAGCAGCAGTCTCATGGTGGCTTGCTGAGTCTTAAAATAACTCCCATGTCCTTATAATAACTCTCAGAGGCTTCGCCTCAAATTCTGAGAACACTAGAGGCAGTGCAGGCTACAGTAGCTGGGGGACACCCACTCTATTGAAACAGCTGGGGGACTTTCATGTAAGAATAATATCTCACTGTGTGTTAGTGTGTGTGTTATCTTGTGATATACTGAAGGCAATTCAAAATAGGACCTTTTCTACTGTAAGTGATTCACTGTTTCCAGTACAGAGGGAGACTGTGTACAACAACACAGGGCTGATGCAAGAATCTTGAGACACACTAGAGAGAGAATGAGGTTAGTGTCATGCACGGCGCACACACCACTCCCCTCATAGCGAACTACACACACACATAAGCTTCCTGTTTGAAGTGGTAACTACACAGCAGAAGGAATCACCTTATCATTTCGAAGTTTTGCATCTTGTGCTCTTTGCCTTTCTCTCAAACACCTCCCCTGTGTGTGAGAGAGAGGTGGCAGGTTTTGAAGTGATGGGAAGTCTAAATATAACATCTTGTGGTTTACCCATCCAGCCCACCCAGCCCACCTTCCCCTTGCTGCCCCCAACCTTAAATCTGTGCTCAATCTGCGGTCTGGCTACCTGTCTGGCTGCTGTTGTGTGTGTGACGTGTGTGTTACTGCAATTCACTCTACCCAGTGGCCCAAAACTGATTGAATCAATGTTGTTTCCACGTCATTTCAACACCCAAAAATCTATGTTATGACGTTGAATCAACGTGGAAAACTAATTGGATTAGCAAAAAGTAATCAACGTAAAGGCATTTCAGCTTTTTTTTCACCCAATTTCTAACCTAGATCACATTGAATTCATGTTAGTTGACAACTCAACCAAATGTAAATCAAAACTAACTAAGTCCCGTGTATCTCAAATGGTAGAGCATGGTGCTTGCAATGCCAGGGTTGTGGGTTCAATTCCCATGGGGGACCAGTACAAAATAAGTATGAACATGTATGTACTAACTGTAAGTAAATTACTGAAATATTGAACTGACATCTGTGTGCAATGGGTAACCTTGTTGTTTGCCTACAAAGTTAAAGGGCAAAGATAAAATATAGTTTTTTGTCCCCCGAAATCTCACTGAATTCAACTTCATTGAGCAAAGAATCAAATGAAGGATATCCTTGCAGAAGTTCAAATGCACTGACAGCAGTGGAACTAATGCACACCCTTACACAGTTGGCTCAGTAGTCAAGAGGACTGTGTGACCCACCTGGGTGTGCTGAATCCAAGCATACCCTTATAGACTTAATAACCTGTTACATGATGGGGGATCAGAGTTTCCTGTCACCTCACTCTCTGCAGGGAGACACACACACACACACCACACACTGCAAATACACACAAAATCCTTAATACACTGACATATACAGTATACCGACACAATAATTGCAATCCATTTCTCTTTCTGTCCATGTCCTGCAAGTCCTAGGTGACCCTCTAAGACATTCCGGTGTGATTCCAGTGCTTCCCCGCAGGTCCTCTAGTTCAGAGCCAGAGTGACAGGCAGCAATTACAGTCCTATTTATTCTCTACTAATCCTGTGGTCTGCCACTGCTGTTAACCTCTTACATACTGCTACACACTCCACATCTCTCCACATATACAACATCTCTCCACATCTCTCCACATATACATCTCTCCACATCTCTCCACATATACAACATCTCTCCATATCTCTCCAAATATACATCTCTCCACATATTCCACATATCTCTCCAAAGCTCTCTTATCTAATCTCAATCTAAGGGCCTGTCACACCTCACCATGGTGAAGGTAATACAAGGTGTAACACATAGTGTGAGTTTATCCTGAACGGCTACCTTTTACTAGAATGCAAACAGGAGTCTGGTTTAGGTGCTTAGCCCCATCTAGTGGTCAATGTGGAGATGACAGCTTGGTACTTATAAGAGTTCACTGCTTGAATGTGTCTGAAGGGTAGGCCTACATCTCTCACAAGAGTATAGCTATACAGTCTCTTGTTATAGGTTTAAAGTATATAGTTCTTTAATCTCTAGATTTAAATCCAAAGGTATGAATAAACTTGTTTTGTATTCTGTATATAGTATTTGGTGTCTGCTAAGTAAACGTCTTGAGAACAGCCTCAGAGTCCCTTTAGAATAGAGTAGAATTCACACAATACGTCTCTATACATCCCTCTAACAATCATTCATCCCTCCAGAGACCATGATTGTTCCCTTCAGTACAATATTTAATTTCAGGCCGTAATGCAAATGACTCTGAATGTAAATCCAACATTCTAATGCCTCACAATCCACCAAAGGTGAAAAATAATGCAATCACCACCAAACATAACATAGTGTGGAGATGAGACTCTTGAACCCCCTTGAACACAGATTAGATGGAGTGAGAGAGAGCGAGAAAGAGAGAGAGACAGTCAGGAAGGTCAGGCTGTGTATTAGAGATGGTATAATCCTTCTCAGTGCAGGAGGATGTTGATTTAGTTAGAGATGAGAGCAACAATGATCCCAGTGTTCCTATCCACAGACGTCACCTTGGATATGAGTCTGGTCCACCTCTCGAGGTGTTCAGGATTACTGTGCAGGACACACGCACGCACACAGACACACATATACACACACACACACACACACACTCTCTCTCTCTCTCTCTCTCACATTCTCACTCAATCTCTTGTCAATGACACCAAAGACAAACTAACTTTCTAAATTAGCTTTATTGCATTCTTACCGTCACCATAATCCTTATCATCCTAATAATCATCATCATCAATAACACCATCATCATTATCATCAACAACTATCATTTAAAGCTGTGATCACAAATAAAAAATAAAACATTTGGTCCTTAAATATAATCTAGGCAACATGGTATGAACGGGTTAAAAGAGGAATGCTCTGTTGCTACCCACACGAAACATCAAACAGCACTGGACATGACACCAGGACAAGGGAGGGAAGAAAGGAGGTGGGAGGGTGGGAGGTAATGTTTGAGAGATAGAGAGAGATGGGGTGAGAGTACATGATGGGAGCCAGGTGACAAAAAGAGTAAGAATGCCATGAGGGTGAGAGAGAGATGGAGAGATACAGTAGATAGAGAAAGTGATAGATAGAAAAAGTGAGAGATGGAGAGAAGTAGAGAGCATCTGTGAATGTCTCTGGAACAGTAGTTAACTACAAAAGCTCTGTGAAAGATGAAAGGAGGATCAGAAAGACAGGATGAAAGACAGGAGCCAGAGGAGGTGAGGAACGAGGGAAAAGGAGGGAATAGAGAGAGAGGCATGCATTTATAGGGAGCTAGGCAGAACAAATAAATACACATTTAGAAGTATTAAGTGTTGCACCAAAAAAACACAATTCAGTTACAGAAGTTCTGTGAACATATTGGTCCGAAGCTAACCACCACACACCTTGGACAACATAACTACAAGTGGATTAATCACTCCTATAGTTACTGATCAATAGGATGATCAACTTTACAGTGATTAGTAATATCATACTATGATAAATCATATAATGACAAAATATTAAACTTTGGTGAAGAGCGAGAGGCAAAAGGGAGGTGGAGCTGGAAATCAGGAAGTGCCTCTCCTATTGGTCGCCTTAGAATTGGCACCTAACCCTCCTCCAATCAGCAGCAAGATGCAACGAGCCCAATTGCTATCTTTGTCATCATCATCCTCATCTTTTCTGTCAGCTGTATCGTCCCTCCCACTGTTTACTGGCATTATCTTTCCGCTCCATCTCTCTTGCTTGCTCCAACCATCACTGACACAGATATGTATGCATGTTTTGACTTTAAATATCAACCGTGATTCTACTCTAGCCTGCCCTAGTCACCAGAGCCGTAGACATACAGAGTCTGCCCAACTCAGTTTGAATCTAGAATTTTGGCATGCCATGTTGGCAACAACAGTTAAAACCTAGTCGCAAGTCATGGACCGTTTGGAGGATAGTGTGTTGAACTCAAATCTGCAGTACCCTATTCTCCACAGTGTGCAACTTTATATGGGGCATGGGGTATTTTGTGACACAACGTACACAGTATATCTGTCCCGAAATGTCCATCCTCCAATCAGATAATTTCCTCCAGGACCATCACATGTTGGCAGGCAGTTTTTGTCTCAGTCTCTATTAGTCTTTCCCTGTTTGAGGCAGCTAAGGGTCCTTCTTGCCCCCCTTGTGGGAGACGGAGGGGACAGTGGTGGCTGGGGGGCAGGAGGTCTGAGGGAGGGAGGTGGCTGGGCCTGGGGCAAACTGAGTGGGTGGGAGGGTGGTAGTGAAGCTTTGGACAGGTGTTACGGTTGTGGTCAGCTTTGGAGCATGGGAAGAGGCTGGTGTGGGAGCATGAGTGGTGTAAGGGGTAGAGGTAGGTGTAGGGACAGGACCTAAAGGTTGGGTCTGTTTTGGGGTATGGGTTGAGGCAGGTTTGGGGGTTGAGGATTGTTTTGGGGTATGGGTTTGGACTGGGGTTTGGACTGCTGGGGTCTGTTTTGGGGTGTGGGCTGAACCTTTTGTTGGGGCTTGAATTGGAGCAGCGGAGGCGATGGGTGCAGGATTAAGAGAAGGCTTAGAAGCAGGTGTTGGGGTAGGGGTGGAGGTTTGAACAGGGGCTATATGTAGGTTCTGTTTGGCAGTATGGGTAGGGGGAGGTTTGGGGGTAGGAGTTGGAGTTGAGGTTGGGGCCGGAGATTTAGAACTGGTAAGTGTTGGGGTAAGGGCAGGTGAAGAGATAGAGATAGAGGTGGGAGGTTTACTGGAAGAAGGGGTGGGAATCAAGGTTGAGGTTGGGGCTAGGGTGGGAGTGGAGGTTGGGGTTGGGGCTGGGGTGGGGGTTAGGGTTAGGGTTTGGCCCTGAGTGGGCACAGGAGTAGAAATAGGGGTAGGGGGACGATTGGAGGGCTGAGAGGGGGTAGGGGTACGAGTCTGGGTAGGGGTAGGGGCTTTAGGGGGGGTAGGGGTGGTCCCAGATAGAGGGGAAGGGGAGGGCTTGATTAGAGGGCTCTTGAGAAGAGTGGGAGAGGAAGGTTGGGAGGAGGAGGGGGGAGAGGGGGATGCGAGAGAGGACTTGCACCCATGGGTTTGTGGAAGTGGGAGAGGGGCACTGACAGAGGAAGGAGGGGGAGTGGAAGAGGGAGAGGGTGAACTAGATCGAGGGGGAGGTGTAGGGATGGGTTTGGAGCGAAGGGTTGAGGTGAGTGGAATACTTCCGGCAGAGGGAGGGATGGAGCAGGGGGGAGGAGAGGAGGAGCTAGATGGGGGTGTAGGGCTGGGTTTGGGGTGAGGGGTCAGTGGCAGTGCTGGGGTGAGGGAGGAAGGAGTGGGAGCAGGGGAGGGGGTGGCAGAGGAGAGGGGGGTTTGTTTCGGGGAGGAAGAGTAGGAGGCCAGGGGAGAAGCTGAGGTAGGTGTGGCTGCAGGTACGGGGATGGGATGTGTGTGTGTGGCTGTGTGTGTGTGCGCAGGGCAGTGTGTAGAGACAGGATCAGGAAGGGTCTGTATAGAGCCCAGGGTCTGTGCTTGTGTCTGTGCATTGAAGGGGGGCATCTGTAACCGTTGTGCTGGGACTTGGACTGGTAGGGGAGTAGTCAACACCCCCACACTGCCACCCCTGGCTAGCTGCATCCCAGCCAGGAACGAGGCAGGTAGCAGGTTACCTCCAGAGGCCTTCCGCTGGAGAGGTGGGTGAGGCTGCACGGTTGCCCAGGATCGATGAGGCAGGGTGGGCTGCGAGGCAGAGAGGAGCCTGGCCTCTTGGGTGAGCCTCCCCAGTGCAGGCAGGCCCTGGCTGCTGCCTCCTCCGTGACGCAACAGCGCCTCCTTGGCCCCCTGCTGGCCAGCCAAGTAAGTATCTGACATGACACTGGTGGCTGCAGTTGGATTCACGTGGTAGAACAGATGTGGTGTGGTGGCCCCTCCTACCTTAGGGATTCCTGGGGTTCCACCCATCACTGAAGGGTGTTCCGGGTGGAGGCGGAGACTGTAGTGCAGGGTCCTTCCTAATTGGACCGACGTGGGGACAGAGGAGGCTGGTGTGGGTGGGGTTTGAACAACAGGGGGTGATATCACACCTACCGGGGGGGCCATGGCGAAGGGTGAGGGGGAGGGGAAGGCAGGAAACCCCCCTCTAGGGGACAGTCCCCCCATCCCTCCTACCCCCATCATCCCAATGAGGGAGCTCACAGAGGGGCGCAGGGGCTGCAGGACAGGGGGCCGCGGGGGGGAGAGGGGGAAGGAGACGGAGGGCGATGGAGAGATGGGGGGGAGGAATATAGCGCCCCCTAGCGCATGTTGCTGCTGGAGCTGCTGCTGGTGCATGAGGGCTATGGCCACGTTAGTCGTAGCGGCCGCCGCCTGGAGCGGAGCGTGGATCAGTGGAGCCCAGATCAGTGGGTGGGGCCTAGGGGAGACCGAACCACTTCCCCCCGTGGCGCCTCCCCTTCCTGCAGCGGCAGCAGCGATGGCCTCCTGCATGGCTGGCATGCTGTCGTGTTTAACGATCTGCTGAACCAGCATGCTGTCACAGGACCCCAGCCCGCCCATGGCTAGCCCCGCCCCCCTTCCTCCTCGACCCCCACGCCCCAAACTGCTGCCCCCCGCCATGGAACCCGCCTGGGATGACTTCCTCATCAGGACAGAGTTCTTCCTACCTGCAGAGGAGAACAAAGAGAGAGAAGAGACTAGAATGAAACGATCAAAACAGAAACAAACTGATGGAGGGGATGGTTACTGTCTGACACAAATGGGGGAAAACAAGAGCAAGAACAAAGTTGTAGAAAATAAAGTGACGATCAAACAACACAGTTGTAATGAGGCTGACAGGGCTGAGTGGCTGATTAAAGATCTCAAACAGAGCCAGGTGTCTGCTCTAGGTCTCTGTTCTAATAGCTCTCTCAGTATTTCTTCTAATAGCTCTCTCAGTTCCTCTCTCCCTTAACCTGCCTTGAAGGGCTTCTGCAAATGTAAGGTAACTTTACAAAGCACTTCATGAATGAAATCTGAATTAATTCGAAAAATGCTATTCACCGGCAAGGTCTTTGCACAAAGCGCTATAGAAATTAAACTGAATTGAAAACTGCAAGTCATTGCAAGTAATGGACCAATTGGCAGATGCTTGAGCCAATCGGGAGAGGCGTAGTACCGATGCGGTCCAACCGGTCGACGGCCACGGTCTCGAAGGCCCGTCTCATCATGGGGTGTTCCTCCAGGACCTCGTTGAAGCTGTCCACACTGAGGGAGTAGAGACGACAGTACGTATCCGCTCTGACGCTCGCCGTCCTCCGGCCCCGAGTCAACAGACAGATCTCTGAGAGAGAGGGAGAGGGAGAGGGAGAGGAAGAGGGAGAGGAAGAGGGAGCGAGAGATAAGGAGATGAGGAGAGAGAGAGGGAGATGAGGAGAGAGAGAGGGAGATGAGGAGAGAGCGAGAAGGGAGTGGAGGTGTGGATAAAGAGGGAGAAGGGAATGGAAAAAATTGTGAAATTGAAGAACTGATTAATCTAACTCAAAACCACACCTCTCCCCTTCCTCTTCCCTTTTTCCTCACCCTGTTCTTCCCCTCACCCCTCCCTCCCCCTTCTCCCTCCTCTCCTCACCCCCAAAGTAGGACCCGTCACTGAGTTTGGTCTCCTTGTTTCCGCGGGTGAGTATGCCGACTCGTCCATGTTGGATGAAGTACATCTTGCGTCCCACCGTGCCCTCACGGATGATGAAGTCATTGGGCTGGAACACCTCGAAGCGAAGCTTGGTCAGCACCGCCGTCACAAAGTTAGGGTCCGCGTTAGCAAACAGTGGCATGTGAGCCACCAGGCTACGGCAGTTAAAGCTAACTATCGCCTGAGAGAGGGAGAAAGAGAGGGGGAGAAAGAGAGGGGGAGGGAGAGGGAGGGAGAGGAGTTGGGAAGTGAGTTAGAATGCACTAGAACTGAATTGTATCAGTACATTTACATTTTCATTCATGTTGAGGCAGTTTGAAGTGACCGGTTTGAGCAGGTGTTTTTTTAGTTACGCTATAGCTAGCTTTCGTAACTTGTAACAGTGTGTGTCCGTGTGTGCCTGCATGCGTGCCTCGTGCGTGTGTGTGTGTGTGCGTGTACGTGCCTTGTGCGTGCGTTTGTGTGTTACCTCCTTTAGTGGTTCGCTGAGTTCTCCCAGTATGTTCTCCTCGTCAAACATCTTGCCCTGGAAGCGATGCTCGTAGTACTCATGAATCCTCTGACGGACATCTGCAGGGAGCTTATGGAACGACATGTACTGCTCCACCTGCTTATACTGGAACACAACGTTAATACAACGTTAATATGACATGAATACAACATTAATACAACGTTAATATGACATTAATACACCGTTAATACAACGTTAATATGACATTAATACAATGTTAATACAACATTAATACAACGTTAATGACATTAATACAACGTTAATATGACATTAATACAACATTAATACAATGTTAATACAACATTAATACAACATTAATATGACATTAATACAATGTTAATACAACATTAATACAACGTTAATATGACATTAATACAACATTAATACAACGTTAATATGACATTAATACAATGTTAATACAACGTTAATATGACATTAATACAATGTTAATACAACATTAATACAATGTTAATACAACATTAATACAACGTTAATGACATTAATACAACGTTAATATGACATTAATACAATGTTAATACAACATTAATACAATGTCAATACAACATTAATACAACATTAATACAACGTTAATATGACATTAATACAATGTTAATACAACATTAATATGACATTAATACAACGTTAATACAACATTAATACAACCTTAATATGACATTAATACAATGGTGATACAACATTAATACAATATTAATACAACGTTAATATGACATTAATACAATGTTAATACAACATTAATACAATGTTAATACAACGTGAATATGACATTAATACAATGTTAATACAACATTAATACAATGTTAATACATCGTTAATAAAACCACACACACACTATACTGCTTCACTGCAGTATAATACATGACACACTTGACTGGATGAGCAGGAAGAGTGAAGAGAGGGAGGAGGTGTGTTTATGAGTGAAGTAGGGTTCCTTTACCGTCTCCTGCCTTTCAGGAGTGATCAAATTAATGAATGGTAGGATAGAGAGAGTGAGGGATAGAGGCATGGAGAGAGAGAGGCGGAGCGAGGGATAGAGAGGGTCCTAATCTCTTACTTTCTCCTGGTACTGTCGTCGTGAGGAGTCCAGGGACTGTATGAGAGCGGTGGCATGGCCGATGAACATGGCATAGCATGTGGCACCAATGATCATACTGAGCATGGTGAGCCACACGTCTGTCATGCCCTCTGGAGCCTGGGCACCGTAGCCGATACACAACATGTGGCTCATCGCCTTGAACAGGGCATAGGAGTACTGGATCCCCCACGTATCATTCTGGACGGAGAGAGAGAAGGAGAGAGAGAGAGTCAAACAGGCCATTGGAGACCGCCCACATGTCATTCTACAGAGGGAGACAGAGAGGAAGAGGGAGAGGTAATAGCTACAACCTAGGCTAAAGTGCTGTGTAGAGTTGCTCATTGCTTTTCCACTTCCTGCTGTGTAAAACAGACTACTAACAGGCAAAAAGCTAGAGGAAAATAATTATAATAATAAAATGGCCCTAAAATATGTTTTAAAGTCAGTGTGTATTAGTTAATCATGTAATGAAGCATGATGAATATTAGAGACCTATATTTATCACAGGCTGAGTGTGTGTGCGATTGTGTGTGTGATTGTGTTTGTGATTGCTTGTGTGTGTGTGTGAGGCCAATTATATCCTGTACTGTTAATTGTCCGGCGGGTGGCACATGGCTTTCTCTGGGGGAGTACTCTCAGCATCAGCTGGCGTAACAACAGTCACCCCGACAACTACACTGCCGAGATGTGAGACAGCGAAACACACAGCTGTGTGTGTGCGTGTGTGTGTGTTCATATCTCCACCTACTCCATCTGTAGGATGTTTAAACTGGGAGGTGTTTTATTGTGTTGATATTCCCTTTTATTCTGGCCAGACATGCTGCTACATGAACCAATTAACTAACACAGAGAGCAAACAACATCCATCAGGAGGACACACAATATCTCTCTCTGATTTAAACTAATTCAGGACTGTGACCCTATCAATCTGGAAGCTAAAGAATACAGAGGATTCTTGAACTGACAGACCGACAGACAAAGGAGTGGACAGACAGACAGACAGACAGGCACAGACAGACAGACAGACAGTAGCCAGACAGTCACAGCCAGCCAGCCAGCCAGACAGACAGACAGGGTAACTCACCACCATGTTGTTCTTGGAGACCCAGCAGTCCAGGGGGAAGTCCTGCAGCATGGGAACCAGGAACTGTAGACATCCGTCCCAGTGGCACAGCAGCAGCATCATGCCTATCAGGTTGACTATCCTCACCATGGCACTGGCCAGGTCATAGGTCATATGGAAGATCTGGAGGGGGAGAGTTTGACATCACGTCAATTTATTAACGTCTTGCATTGGCACCTTTTATGATAGTTGCCTCTTCCCCAATGAAGAGATAGATGCCCCCCTAGCGGTCTCACTTTCCCCTATACTGCGATGACCTCTCTTTTCCCCCTCTTAGCCTCGCTCCTCTCTCCTCTCACCTCCCTCTCTCCTCTCTCCTCCCTCCCTCTCTGGCATGTTCCACTGATTGCCCTCTACCCTCTCTCTGGAGGATGTAACCAGTGAGTTGTGACAGTGGTAGAAAGTCTCTCTTTCCCTTCCTTCCCTTTTTCTCTACCTCCTCTCCTCCTCTTCCCCGGCCTCTCACCTCCTCCCACTGGTGGATGTAGCGTATGAGTCGTGACAGGCGCAGCAGGCGTAGCAGGCTGAGGATCTTGGTGAAGCGTACGATGCGGAGGGCCCTGGCCGTCCTGTAAACCTCTGAGTCCAGCCGGGCCTCCAGGTCCACCATCAGGAAGATGTAGTCCACAGGGATGGACGACACAAAGTCCACCGCGAACCAGCTCTTTAGGTAGCGCTGACGGATAGCTCTGTGGTAGCATAATATAAAAGTCATTCCTATGGTCTCACAGTTAGCTTAGCATTCTGATATTATTCCTATGGTCTCACAGTTACTGTAGCTTAGCATAGCATAGAACAACAGTTTATATTTCTATGGTCTCACAGTTAGCTTAGCACAGAAGAAATAACAAACCACTCCATTCATTCAAATTCTGGAAGAACACCACACAGGGAAGCATTGCCTCCAGATCTGTGTCACCTTCAAACACACACACACACGCACGCACGCACGCACGCACACACACACAAACACACACAAACACACACTGACTTTGGGTCTAGCAGTATCTCAGTGCTGTCCTCCTTGACGATACCAGTCCTGAAGTTGAGGACCAGGTCGACCAGGAAGAGAGTATCAGAGACCACATTGAAGATGATCCAGGGAGGAGTGTTCTCATCCTTAAAGAAGGTGATCCCTACTGGCAGGATGATCAGGTTCCCCATCATCAGGCACAACATGATCAGGTCCCAGTAGAACCTGGGAGAGGAGAGGAGAGGAGAGGAGAGGAGAGGAGAGGAGAGGAGAGGAGAGGAGAGGAGAGGAGAGGAGAGGAGAGGAGAGGAGAGGAGAGGAGAGGAGAGGAGAGGAGAGGAGAGGAGAGGAGAGGAGAGGAGAGGAGGGGAGGGGAGGGGAGGGGGGAGAGAGAGAGGTTCCCTATCATCAGACACAACATGACCAGGTCCCAATAGAACCTCAGAGAGGAGAGGAGAGGGGAGGGAGAGAGGTTCCCTATCATCAATACAAATGGCAGAGAGAGAGAGAGAGAGAGAGAGAGAGAGAGAGAGTGAGGTTCCCTATCATCAATACCAATGACAGAGAGAGAGGTCCCCTATCATCAATACCAATGACAGAGAGAGAGGTCCCCTATCATCAATACCAATGACAGAGAGAGAGAGAGAGAGAGAGAGAGAGAGTGAGGTTCCCTATCATCAATAACAATGACAGATCCCAATTGAACTCATTTCCTGTATTATATTTTTCACCAACTGTCACACTCCTCCCTCCATCTCTTTTTCTCTTAACTGTTATTGTCAACTCACTACTTCAAAGGTCAATGGAAATACACCTTCTCTCTCCAATTCCAGATCCATGTGAATGCTGATGTTCACAACCACTTAATATCTCTCTCTCTCTCCATCCCTCCCTCTCTCTCTCTCTTCATTTCTCTGTGGGACTCCAGTTCTGAGATTGATCTAATTTAGCATTGATTCACTGGCACATCCTCATGGTGTGGTGTTATTAATGCAATGATCCAGATGAACGATGACGACTCTCACACACACACACCCGGTCTCTCAGACAGTCTAGTTCCAGAGCCGGGGGTGGGTTTATAACCGTGATATTGAAGAAAATGATTAATAGAGAAACACACTGTGGTCCAACTGCTGATAACGACGCCATCCTGACCTTGGAATATAGAGGTACGAGTTAGAAGGGAACAAACCATGAATAACATCACTTCCATATCACACTGTGGCAGACACTCACACACACAGAGATAAACGAAGGTTTGGCTAAACTTCAGTAGATTCAAGTAGTACAGATGATAACATTGTTTGTGCGTTAATTGTTGTTTTAGCGGTCCTATTTATTTAATTTCCTCCTATTGTGCTTTACAGAGACATGGCTGAATGATAACATCCCCATAGAGAATGTAACTATCGGTGGTTTCCAGACCATCAGAGCGGACAGGGATGTTAGCGCACCCTTAGTCTCCTGGTTTACGGACTACCTGACCGGTAGGCCACAATTTGTGCGGCTACAGAGCTGTGTGTCAGAACGGGCAGTGAGCAACACAGGGGCCCCCACCTCTAGTCATTCACTCAGGAATGCATATTAGTATCCTGTCAGTTATATATTTTTTCATTGCTTTTAGTATATCGAATGTGCAATACGTGCATTTATCTGTAATTAAACCCTGCACTAATGACTGTATTTTAAGGGAATTATTATTATTACCCTAAATTATATCATACGCACATTTAGCTATTTAAGTATCTCTTCCTGTCATTTACCTGTACAGTTAATGTAACCATACAAATATTCACTTACCTGTATATTTAACCAGACTGTATATTAAGTAAACTATTATTACCCTCACTTATATCATACGCACATTTAGCTATTTAAGTATTTCTCTGCCATCAACCTGTATAGCATAGTTAACCATGCAAATATTCCTTATTTATCTATATCAACTTGCAATATTTGTATCATTATTTTCACCTAACACTCTCACAATGTATAGTGTACATATCCAGCCATTCACCCATTCTATGTAATGCATTTTTATAGCTTTTTGCACTCCAGACTTTTATACTTTTTCATACTGCCGCACTATGTATCATGTATCGTGTATCTGTCTTTTGTGTATTTTCGTTCTGGCATTTTGCACCTGCCCTGTGTTTTTTTGTAGCTGCTTGGCGAAGAGAGAGAGAGAGAGAGGGAGAGAGAGAGAGAGAGAGAGAGAGAGAGAGAGAGAGAGAGAGAGAGAGAGAGAGAGAGAGAGAGAGAGAGAGAGAGAGAGAGAGAGAGATGAACTAGAAGAGACTAGAGAACAGACACTTTCCAGAGAACGTCACATCACCAAACCTCATTAAGTCTGCACACATTAGGTTCCTTTGTCCAGGCTGGGTTGTGACAGCTGATACCAGCACATTTTTGTGCCCACAAACCAGAACAAACAAATGAGAACATTCAAAGGTCAAGTCTGGAGAAGGGAAGATTGGGAGGGATTTTTTTCAGGGGAAAGATTAAAATGTTTGATGCTCAGAAATGGGTGTCTGAATTGTTACTGTGTGGTACAATACTTTCTGGGTACTTGCAGACCAGGCAATCTGGCTGTTCTACACTAGAAAAAAGGGTTCCAAAAGGGTTCTTCGGCTGTCCCCTGTCACGGTTAGTGGTAATGGAATGAGGCGCAGAGCGAGAGGTCCGTGCAAACATAGTTTATTAAAGAGAACAAAAATAACAAACGCAAGAGAAACCGTGAACTGGTGCCTAGTACACACAGACAACGTACTACACAAACAATGATCCACCACGCAGGTGGACGAAATGTGAACATAAATAGAATCCCTAATTAGAGACAACTCAAGATAGCTGCCTCTAATGGGGGATCAACCAAACCCAACACCAACTCCCTGTGAATGTCAGAGCCTGACTGTGGCCATCCTACTCCCTCTAGAGGGAGTCAGAGACCTGGCCTCAGTCAGGCCCTTACATCCCCATAGAAGAACCCTTTTAGTTTCTAGGTGGAACCCTTTTTGGTTCCAGGTAGAGCTCTTTTGGGATCCATGTAGAACCTTCTGTGGAAAGGGTTCTACCTGGAACCAAAAGGGTTCTACCTGGAACCAAAAAGGGTTCTACCTGGAACCAAAAAGGGTTCTACTTGGAACCAAAAAGGGTTCTTCAAAGTGTTCTCCTATGGGGACAGCCGAAGATCCCTTTTAGGTTCTATATAGCAGATTGTTTAGTGTATATGCCCTATGGCTTGGTGTGGTTAGCTAAAAGAGAACCAGATGCATAGTCAGAGGAAGTAGTTATCTGTATTCATCCGATATTACACCCACATAAACCAATCTGGACGAATACGGTTCCATATCTGTTTGTCTGAACTGAGTTCCAGTACATTTATTTCAGGAGATGAATGTCATAGAAATTCCAATTATGAATTCTGAGATTCTCATTGACAGTTGGAATGGAATTGACCCGGTCTCTGCTGCTCTACTGGACTCCAACCAAGCAGTCATCATCATCTCTCTTAATACAAGTCACTTCTTTCCTGTGTCTCAGTTAATTGGTTCCCTGTTAGAACTTGACAAACTGTAAATTACAACTAAGGTTCTAGTGTATGGGTAGACACACAGCCACACCTTGAAGTATCTGCAGGTTATTAAAGAAATAGCAGAACATTTCTGATATGCAAATGAGTCTTCTTATCTTATCTTCCTAATGTTAGCTGATGCAGGAAATAATAAATACAACTTCTCTCTCTTAAACAAAACTAAAGCATCTGGGACATATCTATTTCCCCTCTCTCTCTTTCCCCTCTTTCTCCTTCCTCCTGCCTCTCGCTGTATTCTCACAATAATAAATATATATATATATATATTTTTTTAACATATTTAAATAAAGCTTTATTGGCCTGAAATATATGCAAAAGCAAACGAGTTTCAGATTAAACTTGTTTTAACTTATTTAAATAAAGCTTTATTGGCCTGAAATATATGTAAAAGCAAACGAGTTTCAGATGAAGGAACTTTGTCTCTCTCCCTCTAATGTCTCTCTCAATCCTTTCCTTTCTCTCCTTTTCTCCATCTCTCCCCATCTCTTTCTGTTCTGTCTCTGATTACATCTTGGCTGCTCGTCTTATCTTAATGAGGTGAAGGGTGTGAGAGCTTATCACCAGACTCAACAAAGATAGACTTTATACACACCCTCACACTCCCTCACACACACACACACAGACACACCTCCGAAGTCCAAGGTCATCATCAGGACAAAACACACATTAGGTCTTCGCCACTAGGCTCTCTGTCTTTCGCTCCCTTTATCCCTCCCTCACCCCCTCGCTCCCTCGCTCCGCCTCTCTCCCTTCTCTATTCATAGCTCCAATCTACAGGTGCCTAATTGAAAGATTAGATGCCTGAATTATGCATAATGAATACACTACATGCATAATTTAGAATATTATGCATAATTTATCCATATTCAATTGTGATAGCAGAATGAATAATGCAATAATGTGATGGAATGTGTGAATACTAAGAAGGTGGATATCCAATTCTCTAAACCTCTCCTCTCTACTTCCCTCATCCCTCCATCTCCCTCCCTCCATAACCTGACTGGAATCAGAAGAGGGGCAGGTGAGACTGATCTCCGTTGAGTTGTAGAGTATGACAAAGAATAAAAAGAGAGAATGTGTGTGTGTGTTCATGTTCTTGTATGTGTGTGTGTTCATTCGATTGAGGCTAGTGGAGCCAAAGTGGGCCAGGAGCCTGGGGGATCAAGTCATCCATTGTTTCTGAAGTCTGTCTGGAGATTACTACTCTTTCTCTCTCTATACACAGACACCCAGACATCCAGTAACCACTCGACAGGTGGTTGATTATCCATCAGTCTACAAAGTGTTTTGAATGTTTCAAACACACCCAAAGCTAGCAACCAACAGATAATTTCCCATCTAATTCCCTGACGTGATTTCAACATGATGAAATGTTCCTCTATAAAGATTTGTGATTCTAAAACACTGTAATTAAGTAGCCAGCAGGGTGCGCTGTGTTGTGTTCACTCACAAGACCACACACACAGGACCAGGCCAGCAGGCCACCATTTAAAACCCTGTCTAATGTCAAATCAAATCAAATTGTATTTGTCACATGCGCCGAACAGGTGTAGACCTTACCATGAAATGCTTACTTACAAGCCCTTAACCAACAATGCAGTTCAAGAAATAGAGTTAAGAAAATATCTACTAAATAAACTAAAGTAAAAAATTAAATTAAATTAAAAAGTAACAAAACAATAACGAGGCTATATACAGGGGGTACCGGTACAGAGTCAATGTGCTGGGGTACAGGTTAGTCGAGTGTGTCTATATACAGGGGGTACCGGTACAGAGTCAATGTGCTGGGGTACAGGTTAGTCGAGTGTGTCTATATACAGGGGGTACCGGTACAGAGTCAATGTGCTGGGGTACAGGTTAGTCGAGTGTGGCTATATACAGGGGGTACCGGTACAGAGTCAATGTGCTGGGGTACAGGTTAGTCGAGTGTGGCTATATACAGGGGGTACCGGTACAGGGTCAATGTGCTGGGGTACAGGTTAGTCGAGTGTGTCTATATACAGGGGGTACCGGTACAGGGTCAATGTGCTGGGGTACAGGTTAGTCGAGTGTGTCTATATACAGGGGGTACCGGTACAGAGTCAATGTGCTGGGGTACAGGTTAGTCGAGTGTGTCTATATACAGGGGGTACCGGTACAGGGTCAATGTGCTGGGGTACAGGTTAGTCGAGTGTGTCTATATACAGGGGGTACCGGTACAGGGTCAATGTGCTGGGGTACAGGTTAGTCGAGTGTGTCTATATACAGGGGGTACCGGTACAGGGTCAATGTGCTGGGGTACAGGTTAGTCAAGTGTGTCTATATACAGGGGGTACCGGTACAGGGTCAATGTGCTGGGGTACAGGTTAGTCGAGTGTGTCTATATACAGGGGGTACCGGTACAGGGTCAATGTGCTGGGGTACAGGTTAGTCGAGTGTGTCTATATACAGGGGGTACCGGTACAGGGTCAATGTGCTGGGGTACAGGTTAGTCGAGTGTGTCTATATACAGGGGGTACCGGTACAGGGTCAATGTGCTGGGGTACAGGTTAGTCGAGTGTGTCTATATACAGGGGGTACCGGTACCGAGTCAATGTGCTGGGGTACAGGTTAGTCGAGTGTGTCTATATACAGGGGGTACCGGTACCGAGTCAATGTGCTGGGGTACAGGTTAGTCGAGTGTGGCTATATACAGGGGGTACCGGTACAGGGTCAATGTGCTGGGGTACAGGTTAGTCGAGTGTGGCTATATACAGTGGGTACCGGTACCGAGTCAATGTGCTGGGGTACAGGTTAGTCGAGTGTGTCTATATACAGGGGGTACCGGTACAGGGTCAATGTGCTGGGGTACAGGTTAGTCGAGTGTGTCTATATACAGGGGGTACCGGTACAGGGTCAATGTGCTGGGGTACAGGTTAGTCGAGTGTGGCTATATACAGTGGGTACCGGTACCGAGTCAATGTGCTGGGGTACAGGTTAGTCGAGTGTGTCTATATACAGGGGGTACCGGTACAGGGTCAATGTGCTGGGGTACAGGTTAGTCGAGTGTGGCTATATACAGGGGGTACCGGTACCGAGTCAATGTGCTGGGGTACAGATTAGTCGAGTGTGGCTATATACAGGGGGTACCGGAACAGGTGTAGACGATTAAAAGACACCTTGTGATCTGATTGTAATCAGATCTTCCAAGTGTAAACGAACAAGACCAGGTCAAGACCAGGACAAAGGACGTATGTTAGCGGCAGGTATAAACGGGGCTTATGTGTGATTGATTTTTATGGGCAAGCACAGGGACAACTTACATCACAGATATTTCACACAGAGAACACGCAGTGTGTGTGTGTGGTGTGTGTGTGTGTGTGTGTGTGTGTGTGTGTATTTTGTATATGTGTGTGTGTGTGTGTGTGTGTGTGTGTGTGTGTGTGTGTGTGTGTGTGTGTGTGTGTGTGTGTGTGTGTGTGTGTGTGTGTGTGTGTGTGTAACACATCATGTCTCATTATGTCCTCTATCAGATTGGTTCAATTAACCTTACTACAGTGGGCTAAATCAGGGTCACAGAGAGTGTTTCTTGGTAGTCATATCTACTTTGAAACTAAAATATACACCTCACACACATGGTTATGGGCTTACAAAAAGGCGACACCTGTACCATGTCAGATATAGAGTTAAAATGTGTTACATTTTGAGTTTGCATCCCAATATTACACTTTATATACATCACAGAAGACTGAAATATAACAAAACTCCATCTCTCTCCCCCTCCCCCTCTCCCCTTAATTTCCCCTCCTTCCCTCTCTCTCCCCTCCCTCTCTCTCCTCCTCCCTTTCTTCCTATCACTCCCCTCCCTGTCTCTCTCCCTCCTTTTCCCCTCCCTCTCTCTCCCCCTTCCTTTCCCCTCCCACTCCCCTCCCTCTCCCTCCCCCTCCCTCTCTCAGCTCACTACCAGCCAGCCTGCACGTCCCGTCTCTCCCTTCATCTCTCCCTCTGTCTTTCCTCTCAGGGTACATCCCAACATCTTCCCATTCTCACCCTCTCTACTTCACTGGTCTGAAAGACTTGATAGACTGTGGAAACCTCATCAAATCTCTTCAGTGGTTATGAGGTAAAGTAAAGGACACAAGGACATGAGGCTATTGAGGTCAAATTAAAATTAAAATGGAATGGAGTAGGCTACATTACATTTGTCTTTCACACCACTTTCTCTCCCCCTCTCTCTTTCCCTCCCTCCCTCCCTCTCTCTCGCTCTCTTTTCTCTTCCTCTATCCATAGTGTCGTAGTTACTGAAGTGACGTTGCTGTAAGGGTGTTTCACCCACACTCTGTCTGACCATCCCTTTTCTCCATCCATCCATCCATCCATCCATCCATCCATCCATCCATCCATCCATCCATCCATCCATCCATCCATCCATCCATCCATCCATCCATCCATCCATCCATCCATCCATCCCCTCTATTCTCCATCTCCTGACCACACTCCTCTCTTTTCCTCTTCTCTCTTCCTTCCATCCCTCTCTTTCTTACCCAAAGGAGGATGTGTCTTTCATCTCTCCTATCCAAAGACACCCTACCTCACTCCCCCTCTCCACCCCACCCTCTCCCTCCCCGCTGGCAAGGCTGTATGGTCTGTATGGACCTGAAGTGGCTGTAGGGGTGTATGGTGCATACCTGAAGTGGCTGTAGGGGTGTATGGTGCGTACCTGCAGTGGCTGTAGGGGTGTATGGTGCATACCTGAAGTCGCTGTAGGGGTGTATGATCCACTCCCCTGCTGACTTGAGTCTCTCCTGCTCCATGGCCACGGCCTTGTGGGACCCAAACATGCGCAGGCTGAACTTGTTGACCCCCGGCTGCAGCATGGCTCCAAACTGTCTCTGGATGAAGGTAGACTGGTTGGAGTAGCTGTAGTCCTCCCCGTCCAGACCCATCCCAAACCCCCCCATGCCCCCTGTCCCAGACAGACTCCCTATCTCCGGTGTGCCCGCCACGGTGTTACAAGCTGTGGTTTCCGGGCCCATCGCTACGATAACCACTCCTGTGCCGGTGGAAGAGGAAGTGGAGGCGAGGGCGGCACGTGACGAGGCGAAGCCAACAGAACGCTGCTGGGCGGAGGAGGAGGGGGCTAGAGGATGGGGCAGGGGGACGGGGGTGGTCGGGGTGCCAGCTGAACGGAAGGGGAGGCCGTCTCTGGTGGCGCTCAAGATGGAACCAGACCCCTCAACCCCTGACCTGTCACTCTCCAGAGAGGCCTGAGAGAGGCGGTACCCTGGGGAGGGGAGGCTGCCCTTACTGCGCCTCTTAGAGTCTCCTCCACTATGACCCGGCCGACCCTCAACCCCGCCAGGGGGCCCAACACCTCCCGCCACCCCATCCATCCCCTAACCAGGGAGAAGGGGGACAAAGGGAGGTCAATATAAACTGTCACTCAGTTCTGACCTATGGAAACAGATTGTCAAAACGGGACAAGATGTCCTGTCAATGTTCAACTAGGAGTATAATACAGGAGCATAATAAAAGGCTACTACCTAAGACTGTCTGGGGAAAGAGAAATGTGGTCATTAAATAGTTGACCTCACGTTTTTAGAGTCTCCAATGGCTTGTAGTTATCTGTGTCCTCACCATATCGCCAGAACAGACAGCTCACACCTCAGCCCTGGCTCCACTGATCTGTGCATCCTCACCTCACCTCATGGAGATGGCTACTTAAAAACAAAACAATAGATTTCTCACTCCCCAAAAAATTATCTAATCTCCTCCTTTCCCCAGTTTGCTTTTCCTCATCGAGATCTCTCCATCATCCTTTCTTCTCCTCCCATGTCCTTGGAAAGGTCCTCTCCGCCTGAGGCCCACCGTTTCCTCTCTACTGCCGCTCTCAGCGTTTCGACGCCTGGCATATTGGCACCGAATTCCCGGTCTCTCTTTCAGGGATAATGACGCAGGTCGCTCTTTGACCCTCCCTCTCTGGTTGTTAAGGATATGTCTCCCTCTTGCTCTCATCGACATAGGGTAATATTCTGTTAGAGTTCATTTTAACAGTGGATGAGAGGTGGTCGTTTTGGGTGGTTGGCAACCTATGAATGCCACGTACACGTGAGCCTCATCAGCACGGATCGGTTTGTTTTAACGGACACAAACGGGCACAAGACAAACACAGCCAGACACTTGCACAAAGTCTGACTCACCGCGCGCTGTTTAATCTGACACACGTTCTCAAACAGAAACACGCACTGACAGAGAAACACAAACAAAGACACGCAAAACAAGGCAAGCAATTAGCGTCAGCATCAGGGTTATTTTCGGTTAATTTTATGTCAGGAATCCAGTTCTGAAACACATAAACAGAACAGACAACCTGGACAATTGCAGAATATGTGACGTCTCCAAACCCGCCCGAATAAATGTTATGCTATTTCAGACGCGTTTCCCCTCCTCTTCCACTTCTCCAGTCACTCCCAATGACATCCTTGGACTGTTACAGAGACATCTTTAGAGCCCATCCAACCGGAATAACTTGTTGAGCTTGGAAATGTAACGTTATAGCAATATATTTAAATATGATATTTTATGGCCAATCATAATTCAAATGGAACGCGACACCAGTCTTAATATTCTGATTCCGATTGCATGTTGACTTCCAAAACGTCCGTCCCCTCTAAGGCACGCACGCAACTGAAATATATACACACAAAGGTCTGAATCTAATCGGCTTGTTACCATGACAGCCGCATCCCCATCACCCTTCCCTCCGGCGCGAGAAGCACACAGCGCAGGTATGGGTCCAGCGTCATCCACCCCAATACAACCGGGGAATTGCGCGAGGGAGGGAAATAAAGAGAAAGAGGAAGAGAGAGAGGAAGAGAGAGTGAGAGAGAGCGAGAGAGAGAGAGAGAGAGAGAGAGAGAGAGAGAGAGAGAGAGAGAGAGAGGTGCATTAATGGATAAATCCAACCAAAAATATTGTATTTTTTTATTAGTCCACTGTTGATCCAGTCCCAAGGTGTTTTGCACGTCAGAAATCAAAATTTCAAGATAAAGTACTTTCGAAAAGCAAATTGTCACTTGCCACATCCTCATGATGATGCAAAATGCATCATATGATGCAAAAAGACAATTTGAGTGGATTTTTCCATCAAGGACCAGCAGAGCGAGAGGAAGAAAGGGGACATGCAGAATCAAGGGAGAGGAGATAAGAAACAGAAGAGAGACAGTTAGTTTATGGGCAGTCGCCGTGCACGCGGATCTGGGTCATCTCAGTCGTACAATAAAGGACAGGACTGGAGCACCTCAGAAAACTCAGCATCTAACGGCATCGGTCAAACTGAATATCTCAACCAGCCACAGTGAAAGAGATAAGCATTATCTATTTCCACACCGCATATGACTGACAAAGGCAACAATAACTGGCAACTGAAATGGCTTAATTGCAGTTCATTATTTGTTTATCAAACAACATAACAAATATATGATGGATGGGGACCATGCACACTGAACATACAGGTGTCACAGAGAGAGAGAGAGAGCGAGAGAGAAAGAGTCAGAGAGAGAGCGGGAGAGAGTCAGAGAGTGAGAGAGGCGGGGGAGTGGGGGGAGAAGAGCGAGAGGTGTGACGAGAGAGAGGGAGAGAGGGATGAAGAGAGAGAGAGAGAGAGAGGTGAGGAGAGATGTCTGATAGATATCTCCGTTATTGATTGGTTATGCGTGTCATGTCATAACCGTATGAGACTAAGTAGCAACGATGACTAGCAGATAGTAGCTTGGTGGATTGCATGTTAATTGTCTGATTTAAGAGTTATTAAACATAACTAACCTGGATAATTCACTGCCTGGTCTATGTCATGACATGGTGTTAGAATAAAAAAAAACTCACACGCCGAAGATTAGTGAGGAAATGTTCGAAATTCAACCCACCAGAGCCGCACCGGCATGCGGATCTGGAGACAACGTTTTTCCAGTTTTCGAGTGGCATCGAAACTGGATAAGGAGACCGGTGTGGTGCAGGTGAATTCACTACTTTATGCAATGGAGAAAGATGCAGAGATAGAGTGCATTTTCCTTAGATTACTTTAATGATGAATTCGACTATGATGTGGTGATTGAAAAACTGAATGGACATTTTGGGCCACGGCGCAACGATTCAAGAACGAGCATATATCCATAAACAGATTCAAAAAGGGGAGAGACAGTTGAATCTTTTGTGAGGAATATGTATGAGCTAGCTGAACACTGCGAGTTTGGAACTACAAAGTGTAACATTCATATACTTCAATGATGAGTCACTGATAAGTATTAAACAGCTAGCTTTGAACTAGTCATTTATTTTAATAACCAAGCAGCATGCATCTCCATTACCAACTGCCATCAACCTCCTTATCACCTGTCGTAAAACCTTAAATCAAAAGAACCATTCATATTAGACACCTAGTGGTCAAATGTTACAATTACATTTACTACATATCATTACATCCCCTTTCCTTTGAGGTTTAACTGTTATTCAACTTCACATTAAGAATAATAAAAATTACATCAAAAGCCAAACTTAGAGTTCTATAGAACATGAATTTTCATTTTCTTAAATGAACACATTTTACCACTTATTGATGAACATTTCCAGTCTTTGTTTACTCAGAGATCTAGTCTCTCAGGTTTCTTTATTTCACGTGTTGATCTCCTCAACACAGGTGAGTTTGATAAGTCTTGTGAGTTTGTTTCAGAGTCTACAGATGGTAAGGTTGAAGACTCATGTGAGACATTGTCATCGGTTTGCTCTTGAAAAGCCTCTTGTGTTTTGAGCAGGGATCGGCGATTCCTCCTGAGTATAAGTCCTTCCTCAGTTTTCACTGTGTAAGACCTCGGTCCTACTTCTTGGAGCACAGTGGCTTTCTTGTTCCATGCACTTGGATCCTCGATCCTTACGACATCATCTTTTGTCAATGGCTTGAGACTTTTGGATGACTTGTCAGTCCTGTTTGTTGTTTTTCTTTGACACGACAGGGTAGAGTAGTGCGCAGCTTGCATTCTATTAAAAGTTCAGCAGGTGATGAGCCACAGTCCAAAGGTGTTGCCCGGTAAGCTAACAGAGCAGGATAGGGATCAGACTTGCTGTCAGCAGCTTTCTTGAGTAGCTGTTTGAGAATATGGTCACCTTTCTCAGCTTTGCCATTGGATTGAGCATACAAGGGACTAGATGTGATATGCTGAAAGTCATAGTGTGCTGCAAACTGTTGCCACTCCTTGCAGTTGAAGCACGGGCCATTGTCACTTATCACTAGCTTTGGAATGCCATGTCTGGCAAAGACAGATTTGACATGTGTTATGACACTGCATGCTGTTATGCTTGAGAGCAGCTCCATTTCCGGAAAGTTAGAGTAGTAGTCTATCACTATTAAATAGTCTTTACCTTTCAGATGAAAGAGATCCATGCCAACCTTTTGCCATGGTGCAGTTGGTAGGTCTGCAACCTTCATTGGCTCTTTTGATTGCTTATTTTGATATTTCTGGCATGTTCCACATTTGTTTATCATTCTTTCAATGTCCTGGTTGATGCCAGGCCAGTACACAGTGTCTCTCGCTCTTCTTTTGCATTTCTCAATTCCAAGGTGACCCTCGTGAATCCTTGCGAGCATATCTTGGCGTAGAGTCTGTGGAATTACTATTCTGTTCTGTCGTAGTAGTAGCTCATTTGCAACACTCAGTTCTGACCTGATGTGGTAGTATTCTGGACAGGACCCTTTAGGCCATCCGTGATGCATGTTCACAATCACTGTTTGTAACTCTGTGTCTTTTGTTGTCTGTTCTGCTATCAGTTTTGATTTTGAGTCTGATACAGGTAGTGAAGTAGTGACTCACATGAGCATCACATGAGCATCAACGTCGTCTCCAGTAGAGCTTACGTGACTCCCTGTGGGTGCTCTGGATAGTGCATCTGCTAACACTATGTATTTGCCTGGTGGGTAGATTAGATTAAAATCATAGCGTTGCAGCTTCATCATGAGGTGTTGAATCCTTGGTGACATCTTATTTAAGTTCTTCTTTATAATGGCTACCAGTGGACAATGGTCTGTCTCCACTGTGAATGTGGGAAGCCCGTACACGTACCCATGGAATTTTTCCAGCCCAACCACCAGGCCTAGACATTCTTTTTCTATTTGAGCATATCGACATTCAGAGTCAGCCATAGACCTGGAGGCGTAGGCAACAGGCTGCCAATCCTCTCCTTCCGCTTGTAGTAAAACTGCGCCGAAGCCATCTTTTGATGCATCCGTTGACACCTTGATTTCCTTGGTAGGGTCAAAGAAGGTGAGTACAGGTGTGGTGGTCAGTGTCATTTTGAGTTTTGTCCACTCTCGTTCATGGTTCACTGTCCATGCAAAATCATTTTCTTTGTGTAGGAGGTCTCGCAGTCTGGCTGTTTTGGCTGACAGATTAGGAACAAACTTCCCAATGAAGTTAATCATTCCCAAGACGCGTAGCACTCCTTTCTTGTCTGTTGGACGGGGCATATCAAGTATGGTGTCAATCTTGCTCTTGTCTGGCTCAACTCAAGCTGACAGCTTATCTCCTAGGAATGTGATTTCCTGTACACCAAACCGACACTTGTCCATTCTTTCCGCGGACATGCGGGCTGGAGCTAAGTTGATGAGGTGAGACAACAAACATTCTAAGCAGACTGCAGGTGGCCAGAACAAACAGTTTAAGCAAAGAAACAGTCAGTCAAAACAGGCCAGCCAACTCCCATTCCCTTACTCAGTCCACCACCTCAGCCAGCGTCACCACAACTGGTGAGAATGACCCCCAGAGGTCGAGAGGTCAAACTACCACTGAGGTTCAGAGACACTTGAGAGAAAAAATAATAAAACAAGAGGTATAGGAACAGCAACTGTTTCCAAGTTGAATAATCCTTATGTTGCTATGGACACATGGCTGTCTAGCCATGAGAGAGAGAGAGACAGAGAGAGAGAGAGAGATAACCTCATGTAATGATGAGGTTAGGCTCCAAGCTTTATTTGGAAAGAGGCAGTGCTTCCAAGACAGAAATGAATAAACACACAAAAACATTAGACTATATTAAGGTCACTTTTAATGAACAAATATTCACTTTATCAGTGTAATCTCTAAACTTTTGTTTTGTTTATGTACTTCATCCCCACATAAGGGAAATGAATTAATTGTAGTTCTATGCTATCTATGTAGTTAGCGTTCCAGTTAGTGTGTCTGTTAGGCTATGTGCCACTTCAGATTGTTGGGTCTGTCTGTCAGTCAGTGTTAGTGTCCAATAGGAGTAGAGTGTTTAGGGCACGTGGACTGCCCTCATGATGTTAGTGTGACCAGAACCAGGGATCCAGCCAGTCACCACGATCACCATGTCACCTGTCTTGAAGAAGCCCCTGGCCTTTCCTACACACAGTGAGGGAGGGAGGGAAGGAGGGAGGGAGGGAGGGAGGGAGGGGGAGGCAGACACAGTGAGGGAGCGTGGAGGGGGGAGGGAGGGGGGAGGCAGACACAGTGAGGGAGAGTGGAAGGAGGAGTCAGACACATTGTGGGAGGGTGGAAGGAGGAGGCCGACACAGTGAGGGAGGGGGAAGGGGGGAGGCAGACACAGTGAGGGAAGGGGGAGGCAGACACAGTGAGGGAGGGTGGAACGAGGAGGCAGACACAGTGAGGGAGCGTGGAGGGGGGAGGCAGACACAGCGAGGGAGGGGGGAGGCAGACACAGTGAGGGATGTTGGAAGGAGGAGGCAGACACAGTGAGGGAGCGTGGAGGGGGGAGGCAGACACAGTGAGGGAGGGGGAGGGGGAAGGCAGACACAGTGAGGGAGGGGGGAGGGGGTAGGCAGACACAGTGAGGGAGCGTGGAGGGGGGAGGCAGACACAGTGAGGGAGCGTGGAGGGGGTAGGCAGACACAGTGAGGGAGCGTGGAGGGGGGAGGCAGACACAGTGAGGGAGCGTGGAGGGGGGAGGCAGACACAGCGAGGGAGGGGGAAGGGGGGAGGCAGACACAGTGAGGGAAGGAGGAGGCAGACACAGTGAGGGATGTTGGAAGGAGGAGGCAGACACAGTGAGGGAGCGTGGAGGGGGGAGGCAGACACAGTGAGGGAGGGGGAGGGGGAAGGCAGACACAGTGAGGGAGGGGGGAGGGGGTAGGCAGACACAGTGAGGGAGCGTGGAGGGGGGAGGCAGACACAGTGAGGGAGGGTGGAGGGGGGAGGCAGACACAGTGAGGGAGGGGGAAGGGGGTAGGCAGACACAGTGAGGGAGCGTGGAGGGGGGAGGCAGACACAGTCAGGGAGCGTGGAGGGGGGAGGCAGACACAGTGAGGGAGGGTGGAGGGGGAGGCAGACCCAGTGAGATAGTGAAAAGAGATGTGAATAACATCCATATGACACTAAACATACGTTCTCTCTTTCTCTCTCACCATCTTTCTCACTACTTTTCTCTCTCTCTCTCACACACACACACACACACACACACACCACTTCAACACACACAGACCTATGTTCATGCCGAAGTTGACTCTGTTGTCTACATCGTCAGCCCATACGGGGGCAGGGAGGGGGTGGAACAGCACTGGGAACACACCCCTCAGCAGCTGGGCCTGGCGTGCCACCTGGGGACAGAATACACACATACTGCATCACACACCACCACTACTAACAGCCTTTACCCTGAGGGAGGCAGGTAACAGCCCCACTCTACAGGCTACAACCACATATCCATTAAAATACCAATCCTAAACCTAACCGTAGGGGTTGTGACTCGTAGAGTGGGCCAGTATTCTATCTCACCTGAGGACTTCTTGTTACCGCGACGATGGGACAGCGTGGCCGATACCGGGACAGGAGCTGGGCTGACCTGGGAGAGAGAGAGGGATACAACGAGCAGAAAGGGAGAGGGCTGGAGTCAGTGAGCATGAGGTGTGTGTGTGTGTGTGTGTGTGTGTGTGTGTGTGTGTGTGTGTGTGTGTGTGTAATAGGATACCTGCCAGTAATAGTGAGTACGATGATGGCTCCAGCACAGCATTTGAAGGAGGACTCTACAGCTCCTATAGCAGTGACCTCAGTAGGGTCATTGGACAAAGGGGTCAGACGACGGAGCTCCTCAAACAACTGCTGTTGGAAGATAGCCGCCTCCGCCTCCCTGCAGATCTGTAGGTGGGTGTGGTGTGTGACAGATGAAGGGGGAATGGGATAGTTTTGATTAGTTCTACAGTCCAACTCTCCATATTGGTCAAACGGCAGGTAGCCTAGAAGTTAGAGCGTTGGGCCAGTAACCGAAAGGTCGCTAGTTTGAATACTCTCTCCGAAAAAATATGTCGATGTGCCCTTGAGCAAATAGCTGCTGCCAATTGACATATGTATAATACACACATGTGTGAAATAGGACAAATATAGACACTGACCGAGTGCATCATGGCCACAGCCTCGACAGGGAACAGTCCTTTAGCTGTCTCTCCAGAGAGCATCACACAGTCGGCTCCATCCAGCACTGCGTTAGCTACGTCACTGCCCTCCGCACGCGTAGGCCTGGGGTGGGCTACCATGCTCTCCAACATCTACCACACACACACACACACACACCATTACTGACATCACACCCATCAGCACACAAGCAACATGAGAGAAGACACTGAGAATAGAATGGGTAGAGTGATGGGGAGGGATGGTTATTGATATTAGTGAGACTTCACAAAGAGTCTAGCCATACGAGTCAATATGTAGGAGACAGAGAAAACATGAGACCGAGGAGTGTGTGTCTGTCTATGTGTGTGTGTGTGTGTGTGTGTGTGTATGTGTGTGTGCGTGCGTGCGTGCGTGTGTGCATGTGAGTGTGTGTGCATGCATGTGCGTGTGTGAGTGTGTGTGTGTGCATGTGCGTCTGTGTGTGTGCTTGCATGTGTGTGTGTGTGTGTGTGTGTGTGTGTGCGCGTGTGTGTGAGAGAGAGTATCTATTTTATCATCATGATATTTTGTGTCATGTTGCTAATATCCATGTAACACATCCCAACTGCATGTTGTTTGGCCCTGCCCTACCCTGCTCTTCATGCCCTGAAGTGTTTATGTGTGTGTGTATGTGTGCAAATCTGCTATAACGCTGTCCCTCTTGAGTCAAGAGCTGTACCATGCAACACCCTGACTCAACATGGCTCCAGGAGTGTGTGAGTGTATGTGTGTGACCTCTGACCTGTGTGGCACAGATAACAGGCTTGCCAGCGGAGTTGCAGCGCCCGATCATCATCTTCTGAGCGATGAAGACTTTCTCTGCAGGGATCTCTATGCCCAGGTCACCCCTGGCAACCATCACCCCATCACTCTCCGCCAGGATCTCTAAGAAACTGAGAGCCAGGGAGGGAGGGAGGGAGGGAGGGAGACTGAGACATGACTTATGATGACATATTCATACAGCCATATGGATCTGGATGTTATATATCTCTGACACATCCTCATCCATCTCTCTGCTGTCAGCTGTCAATGTGATTATAGATCTATAACATCCAGACATGTGGTTATCCATCAAGTATGGAGTTGGTCCCCCCCTTTGCTACTATAACAGCCTCCTGGGAAGGCTTTGTACTAGATGTTGGAACATTGCTGCAGTGACTTGCTTCCATTCAGCCACAAGAGCATTAGTGTGGTCGAGCACTGATGTTTTTGCAATTAGGTCTGGCTCGAGTCGGCGTTCCAATTCATCCCAAAGGTGATTGATGGAGTTGAGGTCAGGGCTCTGTGCAGGCCAGTCAAGTTCTTCCACACCAATCTCGACAAATCATTTCTGTATGAACCTCACTTTGTGCACGGGGGCATTGTCATGCTGAAACAGGAAAGGGCCTTCCCCAAACTGTTGCCACAAAGTTGGAAGCACAGAATCGTCTAGAATGTCATAGCATTAACATTTCCCTTCACTGGAACTAAGGGGCCTAGCCCGAACCATGAAAAACAGCCCCAGACCATTATTCCTCCTCTGACAGGTAGCATTCTCCTGGCAGCTGCCAAACCCAGATTTGTAGGTCGGACTGCCAGATGGTGAAGCGTGATTCATTATTCCAGAGAACGCGTTTCCACTGCTCCAGAGTCCAATGGCGGCAAGCTTTACACCACTCCAGCCTACGCTTGGCATTGTGCATGGTGATCTTAAACTTGTGTGCGGCTACTCGGCCATGGAAATCCATTTCTTGTGCTTCCAGAGGCAGTTTGGATGTCGGTAGTGAGTGTTGAAACCAAGGACAGACAATGTTTACGCGCTAAGTGCTTCGGTCTCATTCTGTGAGCTTTTATGGCCTACCACTTCCCGGCTGAGCCGTTGTTGCTCCTAGACGTTTCCACTTCACAATAACAGCACTTACAGTTGACCGGGGCAGCTCTTGCAGGGCAGAAATGTCACAAACTGACTTGTTGGAAAGGTGGCATCCTATGACGGTGCCACGTTGACTGAGTCACTGAGCTCATCAGTAAGGCAATCCTACTACCAATGTTTGTCTATGGAGATTGCATGGCCATTTGCTCAATTTTATACATCTGTCAGCAATGGGTGTGGCTGAAATAGCAGAATCCACTAAATTGAAGGGTTGTCCACATACTTTTGTATAAAGTGTATCTACAGTACAATACAAAATATATAATAACACAATAAAACAATATTACAACATTACAATGTACTTGTGGGTAGAGTGTGTGTGTTTGTATTAGCGTGTCTGTGCGTATGCATTTGTATGTGCCTGTGTGTGAGTCTCTTTACAGTCTGCATTGTTCTACAAGGTGTAGTTTTATAAATTTTTTAAATCTGATTTCACTGCTTGCTTGAGCAAATTGATGTGGAATAGAGTTCCATGTAGTCATGGCTCTATGCAGTACTGTGCGTTTCCCAGAGTCTGTTCTGGACTTGGGGACTGTGAAGAGACCCTTGGTGGCAATGGCATGTCTTGTGGGGTATGCATGCGTGTCTGAGCTGTGTGCTAGCCATTTGAACAGACAGCTCAGTGCTTTCAACACGTCAATACCTCTCACAAAGACAAGTAGTGATGCAGTCAATCTCTCCTCTACTTTGATACCTCTCACAAAGACAAGTAGTGATGCAGTCAATCTCTCCTCTACTTTGAGCCAGGAGAGATTGACATGCATGTTATTGATGTTAGCTCTCTGTGTACATTTAAGGGCCAGCCGTGCTGCTCTTTTCTGGTCCAGCTGTAATTTCCTATGTCCCTCTTTGTGGCCATATGACTGGGCAGTAGTCCAGGTGCCATAAAACGAGCGCCTGAAGGACTTGTTTTGTTGATGTCAAGAAAGCAGAGTCCCATCATGCAGCCTTAGAATGTATTAAAACATATAGCCCAACATTTGTATCACAACTAAAGTTGCATAAATAACTCTAAATTAAGCATAAACAGTAGGAGGACCAGTTTCTTTGTTAACCGCTCAACACAGAATAGCCGCATGTGCGCACATTCTTTGAAATCGTTTGTAGAAAATATATGTTCTATTTTATTAATCACACTATAAAATAATACAAAATAATGCCACGTAATTCTAAGCAAATCTTGTCTGCTAAATTAATTAGTGTAGCCCACAGCCATATGGCATAGCCAGATCAGGGCCTAACATAAGGACACCTCAGAGTATGCTATTCTGTTCTTCTGAAATAGACTACATCTTCTTCATATCATGTTTCTTTAGACCTGTCTAAAATAAATAATGGATTTATTATGATGGTGTAGGCTATATTAAATTAATTTATTAGACTTTTTAAAATGTACATGTTCCAAAGGTCTGCATCAGTGGCTTGTAGGCTATGTGTGAAAGCTAGGAGTGTTTATGTTAATTAATGGTAAATTACAGTGAGACCGGCAGTTATTTTGCTTAGAATCTTATTGCTAGAGAATGGTCATCCACACAAATCCCTGTGAGTGGATACAGAATGAGTCATGTGATTCCAAGTTCAACGGCAGGTATTGACAGCAGGTATTGCCCATCTACTGAAGCTGAGCATACGTGCTGTTCAATCTGAGACTGTAAAGCTACTCATTCAATGAAGGGTATTCTATTCATGTTGTTGACTCTGTGTGTTTGTGTGTATGTGTCTCTTCTTCTCTCTCCTCCACACACACTCACTTCTGTACTCCCTGGCGACTCTCCACCTTGCTGACCACCTTGATGTCTTTTCCGAAGGCCCCCAGGGCCCGTCGGACCTCCCTGACGTCCTGGGCACAGCGGATGAAACTGGCGAACACCATGTCAACCCCCTGGGCCACGCCAAACCTCAGGTCCCCCTCATCACGCTCACTCACAGCGGGCATGTCTACCAGGTCACACCCTGGCAGGTTGACACCCTTACGGCTGCCCAGAACACCACCACTCTCTACCAATGCCTCCACCCAGTCTGGACCTAGAGAGAGGAGAGAGGGAGAGAACTAACAGATCAGGAGACAGAAGTAGAGAATGTTTATTTGTTTATAGCTGTTTATGGCTTGTCTATACGTATCTCCAGTATTGTGCTATATGATCATGTATGTGTGTTACCTAGACTGTATCTCTAGTATTGTGTTTACATGCAGTATGTATGTGTGTGTGTGTTATATGATGTGTTACCTGTCTCCATAACTTTTAGTCCGATGAGTCCGTCGTCGATGTAGATCCTTCCTCCCTTCTCCAGGACCTGAGGTAGACTGGGGTAGTCCACCCAGATCACGTTCCCATCCGTACTGTCCCTGTCCCCCTCCCCTGTCACCACACGCACACTGGCCCCACGCTCCAGCTCCACCTCCTGCTCTGCAGTCTTGCACATAGAGAAACACAGAATAACACACTCATCTGAACTTTTACATTTCAGTCATTTAGCAGACTCTCTTATACAGAACCACTTACAGTGAGTGCATCCATCTTAAGATAGCTAGGTGAGACAACCACATACCACAGTCATATAGTAAGTAACACTTTTCCTCCATAAAGCAACTATCAGCAAAGTCAGAGCTAGTAAGAAATTGCAGGCAGACGTGCATGCACACGCATGCGTGCACACACACACACACACACACACACACACACACACACACACACACACTAGACATGTTCTTATCTTCCTCACACATAGAACCATGTAGCAGACATTGAACTAGGTTTTTAATATTTCTAAAGAATATTGAACTTTCCATTGGCAGGACTGGTGCTATAACAAACAGATCAGAGCCCAACAGAGGAGGCTGGTGGGAGGAGCTATAGGAGGACAGGCTCATTGTAATAGCTGGAATGGAATTAATGGAACGCAGTCAAACATGCGGTTTCCATGTGTTTGATGTGATTGATAGAGTTCCATTTATTCCATTCCAGCCATTACAATGGGCCTGTCCTATAGCTCCCCCCACCAGCCTCCTCTGGTGCCCAAACACTTGTCCTATTCTGATGCTGAAAAAAGCATATTTCTCACTACTGTTGATACTGTTGCATAATCGGTCTCTGTGTCCAGGATAGAATACCACCAAAACAACCAGCTTGGTCAGTCAACACTGGTCACACTCTCCTGGTCTGTTAACCCTCACCCTAAACTGGATTACTGGATGTAGGGAATGTAAGCCCATTGGATACAATGGTAAGTAGTGATGAAATGCTGGCTTACTCCTCGGACCAGGCCTGTGCGTATCTCAGGGCCTTTGGTATCCAAAGCAATGGCTACTGGCCTGTAATATAAGGGGTCAGTGGTTATGGTCTCGACCGCCTCCCGGATGTTCTTGATGGTCTCACCATGGTACTGAAGGACGGAGACAGGGAGAGAGGGATTGAGATAGAGAGCGAGAGAGAGAGAGAGAGAGAGAGAGAGAGAGAATAGCTGCTACTAAACTGATATGATGGGATTGACAGTTGTGTCAAATCAGTGATTACTAGCGAGACTGGTTAAAACAGAGACAAACACACCTCATGAGAGCCATGAGAGAAGTTGAGTCGAGCAATGTTCATTCCTGCCTTCACCATCTCCTGCAGTTTGGGGATGGAGCGAGACGCAGGACCTGAGAGAGAGAGAAAGGAAGAAAGAAAGAAAGAAAGAAAGAAAGAAAGAAAGAAAGAAAGAAAGAAAGAAAGAAAGAAAGAAAGAAAGAAAGAAAGAAAGAAAGAAAGAAAGAAAGAAAGAAAGAAAGAAAGAAAGAGAGAACATGGGTTCTCCAGAAGTTGATTGGTCAGTCAGTGCACCTTTCAATCAATCCACTCTGATACATCATCAATAGTGGGATGCCAATCACCAATACCCAGCCTGCCAGGTAACACCCAGCCTGCCAGCCAACAACCTAGATCTACTGTGCTCCAACTCCAGATCGACCCTAGGTCAACTCTGCATGGCCATAATGAATGAATCAGAGGGCCTACCAATACCATACCTACATTTAGCAGGCACTCTTATTCAGAGAGACTTACAGTTGTGAGTGCATAGATTCTCATACTGTTTGGTACATGTTCCCTGTGGTAATCGAACCCACAACCCTGGCATTGCAAGTGCCATGCTCTACCAACTGAGCCACACAGGACTACTTACACAAGCTACACAAAACATATAACTCACTGATGGTGCAGATGTGTTTATTTAACTCACCTATGGAGCAGATTAATGGTTATTCAACTCACCGATGGTGCAGCTGATTGGTTATTTAACTCACCGATGGTGTAGATCAGGGGTGTCAAACTCATTCCACGGAGGGCTGAATGTCTGCGTGTTTTTGGTTTTTCCTTTCAATTAAGACCTAGACAACCAGGTGAGCGGAGTTCCTTACTAATTAGTGACCTTAATTCCTCCATCAAGTACAAGGGTAGAGTGAAAACTCGCAGACACTGGGCCCTCCGTTGAATGAGTTTTGACACATGGTGCAGATGATTGGTTATTTAACTCACCGATGGTGCAGATAAATTAGTTATTTAACTCACCGATGGTGCAGATGATGCTGGTGTTGCGGGCTGTGATTGGCTCCTGGTCGATGTCCAGCAGACACAGGTGTTCCAGGAAGGTGTCGGCCATACTGGCGTCCAGCTGCTGCTTCTGGATGAAGGAGTCTGGGAGGGGCATGACGTCAGAGTAACGCCTAATACGAGCTAAGAGAGAGAGAGTGAGAGAGAGAGAGAGAGAGAGAGAGAGAGAGAGAGAGAGATTAATGTCTATATACTTTAAAAACTTTTGTGAGTGTAATGTTTACTTTCTGATTGTTTATTTCCCTTTTTGTTTATTGTCTATTCCACTTGCTTTGTCAATGTAAACATGTTTCCCATGCCAAGCCCTTTGAATTGAGATTGAATTGAGAGAGAGAGAGAGAGAGAGCGAGAGAGAGAGAGAGAGAGAGAGGGAGAGAGACAGACATAGCCTCAGACTAACAGAACTAAGGTTGGAGAAGGTAAGTGTGCAGCATTCTGAACAGTGACATTCAAGAGATGGTGTGTGTGTGGGGAGGGGTGTGACGTCAAGTGAAAGGCAGCATACTGCCACACAGGACAGATGCTGTGACTTGCAGTTACATGACATTTACACCCTGACATGGAAATCGTATACAGTGACATTCTGGAAACAAGAAGCAATCTGACAAATGGTTCTAATTTGGGGTCTGTTTGAATAAACTACACACATCAGGTGCACAGTCTGTCTGGGTGCTGGTGTCTTTATAAACAAACCATACAGTACAGTACAGTTTAATCTGTAGCACTAAAGATCAGCACAGTAGCATGATTTAAATGTAAAGGTAATTTCTGATTGAGCCGCCATATACAGCGTTTACTGTGAATGCAGTCTCTGCGAACGCAGGTCTTCAGAGCTACGTATTGAATTGAGACCCTAATTGGTGTTGCTCTAGACTGGTGGTGGAAGTGCTTTGAGACCTACACTGCCTTTGGAAAGTATTTTACACATTTTGTTAGGTTACAGCCTTGTTCTAAAATGTATTAAATCATTTTTTCCCCCTCATCAATCTACACACAATACCCCATAATGACAAAGCAAAAACAGGTTTTTAAAAATAAAAAACGAAAATATCACATTTACATACAGCGGGTGAAATAAGTATTGAACACATCATTTTTCTCAGTAAATATATTTCCAAAGGTGCTATTGACATGACATTTTCACCAGATGTTGGTAACAACCCAAGTAATCCATACATACAAAGAAACCAAAACAACTAAGTTCAGAAATTAAGTGTAATAATGTGAAATGACACAGGGAAAAAGTATTGAACACATGATGAAAGGGAGGTGCAAAAAGGCATGGAAAGACAAAAACACAGGTGAAAACTATCACTAATTAAAAAGCAATCCAGCCCCCTGTCAGTGCAAATTAATATCAGCTGGTTCAGTCCCAACTGATGGCCTACAAAAAGGTCTCATTGCCAAGGTGTTACACAAGACACATCTCATGGTGGGTAAAAGCAAAGAGATGTCTCAAGACCTTCGCAACCTAATTGTTGCAAAACATAATGATGGCATTGGTTATAGGCGTATTTCTAAGCTTCTGAATGTTCCAGTGAACACTGTTGGGGCCATAATACGGAAGTGGAAAGACAATCATTTCACCATAGATTTGCCTCGACCAGGTGCTCCTCGCAAGATTTCTGACAGAGGAGTGAAAAGAATAATCAGAAGAGTTGTCCAAGAGCCAAGAACCACTTGTGGAGAGCTTCAAAAGAGACCTGCAATTAGCAGGTACTGTTGTCTCAAAGAAAACAGTAAGTAATGCACTCCACCGCCATGGCCTGTATGCACGCTCACCACACAATACTCCATTGCTGAAAAAATGTTGAAGCTCTTTTAAGTTTGCTGCACAACATTTGGAAAAGCCAGTGAAATACTGGGAGAATATAGTGTGGTCAGATGAGAGCAAAATTGAACTGTTTGGATGTCATAATACACACCATGTTTGGAGGAGAAATGGCACTGCACATCACCCTACAAACACCATACCAACAGTGAAGTTTGGAGGTGGGAACATCATGGTGTGGGGCTGCTTTTCAGCAAATGGTACTGGCAAACTTCACATAATTGAAGGAAGGATGAATGGGCAAATTTACCGAGACATTCTTGACAAAAATCTGCTGCCATCTACCAGGATGATGAAGATGAAACGAGGGTGGACATTTCAGCAAGACAATGATCCCAAACACACAGCCAAGGAAACTCTCAATTGGTTTCAAAGAAAGAAAATAAAGCTGACTTAAATCCCATTGAAAATCTATGGAAAGAACTGAAGATCAAGATTCATAGAAGAGGCCCACGGAACCTTCAAGATTTGAAGACTGTTTGTGTGGAAGAATGGGCCAAAATCACACCAGAGCAATGCATGCGACTAGTTTCTCCAAACAGGAGGCGTCTTGAAGCTGTCATTACCAACAAAGGCTTTTGTACAAAGTATTAAATAAATATCAGTAAGTGTGTTCAATACTTTTTCCCTGTGTCATTTCACATTATTATGCATAACTTAATTTCTGAACTTATTTGTTTTGGTTTCTTTGTATGTATGGATTACTTGGGTTGTTACCAACATCTGGTGAACATTTCATGTCAATAGCACCTTTGGAAATATATTTACTGAGAAAAATGGTGACGTGTTCAATACTTATTTCACCCACTGTAAGTATTCAGAACCTTTACTCAGTACTTTGTTGAAGCACCTTTGGCAGCAATTACAGCTTTGAGTTTTCTTGGGTATGACGCTACAAGCTTGGCACATCTGTATTTGGGGAGTTTATCCCAATCTTCTCTGCAGATCCTCTTATGCTCTGTCAGGTTGGATGAGGAGCGTTGCTGCACAGCTATTTCCAGGTCTCTCCAGATATGTTTGATCGGGTTCAAGTCCGGTCTCTGGCTGGGCCACTCAAGGACTTGTCCCGAAGCCACTCCTGCGTTGTCTTGGCTGTGTACTTAGGGTCGTTGTCCTGTTGTCCCTTTTGGCAAACTCCAAGCGAGCTTTTATGTGGCTTTTACTGAGGAGTGGCTTCCATCTGGCCACTCTACCATAAAGGCCTGATTGGTGGAGTGCTGCAGAGATGGCTATCCTTCTGGAAGGTTCTCCCATCTCCACAGAGGAACTCAAGAGCTCTGTCAGAGTGACCATCGGGTTCACCAAGGCCCTTCTCCCCAGGTTGCTCTGACATGCACTGTCAACTGTGGGACCTTATATAGACAGTTGTCTGCCTTTCCAAATCATGTCCAATCAATTGAATTTACCACAGGTGGACTCCAATCAAGTTGTAGAAACAGGATGCACCTAAGCTCAATTTCGAGTCCCATAGCAAAGGGTCTGAATACTTATGTAAGTAAGGTATTTCTGTTTAGTTTTTTTATACATTTGCAAACATTTCTAATAACCTGTTTTTGCTTTGTCATTATAGGGTATTGTGTGTAGATTGCTGAGGAAAATATTTTATTTAATCAATTTTAGAATAAGGCTGTAACGTAACAAAATATGGAAAGGGTCAAGGGGTCTGAATACTTTCTGAAGGCACTGTATATACATTGAGTGTGAAAAACATTAGGAACTTTCCATGACAGACTGACCAGGTGAATCCAGGGGAAAGCTATGATCCTTTATTGATGTCAGTTGTTAAATCCACTTCAATATGTGTAGATGCAGGGGAGGAGACAGGTTAAAATTTTTTTATTAAAGTCTTGAGACAATTGAGACATGGATTGTGTATGTGTACCATTCAGAGGGTCAATGGACAAGACAAAAGATTTAAGTGCCTTTGAACGGGGTGTGGTAGTAGGTCCCATGCGCACCAGTTTGTGTCAAGACCTGTAACACTGCTGGGTTTTTTCACGCTCAACAGTTTCCTGTGTGTATCAAGAATGGTCCACCACCCAAAGGACATCCAGCCAACTTGACACAACTGTGGGAAGCACTGGAGTGAACAGGGGCCAGCAACCCTGTTGAACGATTTCGACACCTTTTAGAGTCCATGCCCCGACGAATTGAGGCTGTTCTGATATTAGGAAGGTATTCCTAATGTTTGGTATACTCAGTGTATATACAGTGGGGAGAACAAGTATTTGATACACTGCCGATTTTGCAGGTTTTCCTACTTACAAAGCATGTAGAGGTCTGTAATTCTTATCATAGGTACACTTCAACTGTGAGAGACAGAATCTAAAACAAAAATCCAGAAAATCACATTGTATGATTTTTAAATAATTAATTTGCATTTTATTGCATGACATAAGTATTTGATCACCTACCAACCAGTAAGAATTCCGGCTCTCACAGACCTGTTAGTTTTTCTTTAAGAAGCCCTCCTGTTCTCCACTCATTACCTGTATTAACTGCACCTGTTTGAACTCGTTACCTGTATAAAAGACACCTGTCCACACACTCAATCAAACAGACTCCAACCTCTCCACAATGGCCAAGGCCAGAGAGCTGTGTAAGGACATCAGGGATAAAATTGTAGACCTGCACAAGGCTGGGATGGGCTACAGGACAATAGGGAAGCAGCTTGGTGAGAAGGCAACAACTGTTGGCGCAATTATTAGAAAATGGAAGAAGTTCAAGATGACGGTCAATCTCCCTCGGTCTGGGGCACCATGCAAGATCTCACCTCGTGGGGCATCAATGATCATGAGGAAGGTGAGGGATCAGCCCAGAACTACACGGCAGGACCTGGTCAATGACCTGAAGAGAGCTTGGACCACAGTCTCAAAGAAAACCATTAGTAACACACTACGCCGTCATGGATTAAAATCCTGCAGCGCACGCAAGGTCCCCCTGCTCAAGCCAGCGCATGTCCAGGCCCGTCTGAAGTTTTCCAATGACCATCTGGATGATCCAGAGGAGGAATGGGAGAAGGTCATGTGGTCTGATAGACAAAAATAGAGCTTTTTGGTCTAAACTCCACTCGCCTTGTTTGGAGGAAGAAGAAGGATGAGTACAACCCCAAGAACACCATCCCAACCGTGAAGCATGGAGGTGGAAACATCATTCTTTGGGGATGCTTTTCTGCAAAGGGGACAGGATGACTGCACCGTATTGAGGGGAGGATGGATGGGGGCATGTATCGCGAGATCTTGGCCAACAACCTCCTTCCGTCAGTAAGAGCATTGAAGATGGGTCGTGGCTGGGTCTTCCAGCATGACGACAACCCGAAACACACAGCCAGGGCAACTAAGGAGTGGCTCCGTAAGAAGCATCTCAAGGTCCTGGAGTGGCCTAGCCAGTCTCCAGACCTGAACCCAATAGAAAATCTTTGGAGGGAGCTGAAAGTCCGTATTGCCCAGCGACAGCCCCGAAACCTGAAGGATCTGTATGGAGGAGTGGGCCAAAATCCCTGCTGCAGTGTGTGCAAACCTGGTTAAGAACTACAGGAAACGTATGATCTCTGTAATTGCAACCAAAGGTTTCTGTACCAAATATTAAGTTCTGCTTTTCTGATGTATCAAATACTTATGTCATGCAATAAAATGCAAATTAATTACTTAAAAGTCATACAATGGGATTTTCTGGATTTTTGTTTTAGATTCCGTCACTCACAGTTGAAGAGTACCTATGATAAAAATTACAGACTTCTACATGCTTTGTAAGAGGGAACACCTGCAGAATCGGCAGTGTATCAAATACTTGTTCTCCCCACTGTATATAGGACGAGGAGAGGAAGGACAGATGTTGGTGAACAAGGTCAATACTTACAGCAGTACTAACAACATGTGAGGATGTGAAAAGAGGAGAGAGGGGGAGGGAAGGAGATGGAGGGAGAATGGGGAGTGAAGGAGAGCAGGTCAATACTCGAGGTGCCCTGGGAGGTGGTCTAGTCCTGAGAGAGAGCGAGGGAGAGAGGGGGAGAGAGAGAGAGAGAGAGAGAGAGAGAGATGGAGAGGGGGAGAGAGGGAGTGAGAGAGTGAGAGAGAGAGATGGAGAGAGGGAGATGGGGAGTGAGAGAGACAGGGGGGAGAGAGAGATGGAGAGAGAGACACAGAGAGGGGTAGAGAGAGGGGTAGGGAGAGAGAGAGAGAGAGAGGGAGTAGAGAGATCTCTTAGCTTGTTGAGGCCTGTGATGTGTTTGTCTTTCTGTGTGTATGTGTCCTGTGGGAAGTCTAGGCACGGTGCTCTCTTTCTCCATCCCCTATATCACGCTCTCCCTCTCTCTCTCCCTCTGTCTCCTTCTTTCTGTGACCCTATTCCGACGCCCTGCTACACACATTATTGAGTGTTCCACAGAGCTCTGCCTCTGACACATCTCCCACACACATTTACACTAGGGCATGGAATTGCCAGGGACCTCCCGATTCTATATTATCACGATACTTAGGTGCCAATACGATTTGTATTGCGATTCTCACGATTCTATATGTATTGCAATTCGATCCTAAGATTTTATTGCGATTTGAGGTTCCAAACATATTGCTCACTATATGTCAGTTGAAGAGAGACAAGAGACAGCATCAGAAAATGAATTTTGATCAGTCAGGGAAATAAAAGTGCTGAAAACATGTTGGCTCTCTATTTCAAAAGAAAATAGAGAACAAGCTATAGGAAGAAAAGGTACAGAGCTACATAACGCTACCTACAGTACACTAGCAAAAAAGTCAAATATCGATATAATATCTTCCACAAATAATATTGCGATATGTAACTGTATAATTTTTTTGTTCCATCCCTAATTCACACATGCACTCACACAAACAGAAACGGACTGAAACTGGTTACTGACCAAAACAGACACCTTTTCTGGCTGACTGTAAGGCTGAGATTAGGTCACTGTGTTGCAATGTACAGATCAATGCATACATTCCATAGATTAGATAAGGAGAGATATGGTTGGGTGTGTGGACATGACATGCTGACAATAGCTGAGCTTTGGAGAAAAGTACACAAGGTGTGCGCGCTTGTGTGTGTGTGCGTGTGTACGTACGTATGCACATGTTCCTGGACAGTCAATGAACCTCAGGTTATCCTGACCAACCATCACTGTGCTCTGGGTCAACTCCTGACAATCCAAATCTAACTGCCTAACTCTGGTATACAGCCCTCAACATCTAACCACCAAACAGCCAACAATAACTATTATAACACAACCCAAATTCATACAATAACATTGGAACAATTAATTAATGATGCTTGATGCTTCCTGAATGATGAGAAGCAGACTAGAAAAATTCTGTTTATGACTGTAGAACATTGGCTTTGCATCAGTGACTTCTATGAGTAATATGACCTTGGAATAAAGCGTTGCTGTCTGAGCTCCAAAACATACAATTTTCAGGTAATTGAAAGAATTACCATATTTTTCCATTAATAAACATACAATTGAGAAACTTCAGAAGCTATTTTAAATACATGTTTTTGGTCCTGGAGTCATGAAATGTTCAGAGTACATTGAGGGGAGTTACCACCTTGAAAATAATGAAAATGGAGTTACAAGGTTTTCATCAGGCAGCAACGAAAAGGACAATAGAAGATGTAGAAGATTCTGTTTCACCTCATCTTGAGTCAATGTGGTCACTATAGCGTCAGAAAGTGGCTAGTGTGGCTGAACCTATTTAACCTTTACTCAGCCAGGTAAGTCACTGACAATAATGGAAAAGTTAAAAGGTTAACCCACTGTATGCTACCAGCTCAATAGTACTTACCTCCCATCTTGACCCAAATCTCTTTCAAACTCCAACTGTATTATCCTATCCTCTCTGTATGTCTGTCCAGTCCTCTCTCTCACTCTGTCTGTCTGTCTGTCTGTCTGTCTGTCTGTCTGTCTGTCTGTCTGTCTGTCTGTCTGTCTGTCTGTCTGTCTGTCTGTCTGTCTGTCTGTCTGTCCGTCCGTCCGTCCGTCCGTCCGTCCGTCTGTCTGTCCAGTCCTCTCTCTCACTCCGTCCGTCCACTCCTTTGTCTGTCTGTCTGTCAGTTCAGGAATCCTCTGTATTCTTTAGCTTCCAGGTTGATAGGGTCACGGTCCTGAATTAGTTTAAATCAGGGACAACTTTGTTCTTTAGTACCTCCTTCTGACTAGGTTTCTGTCATTCCCTTCTCTACCTTTTGGCCTGTCTGCCTGTCCTTTTGGCCTGTCTGCCTGTCCTTTTGGCCTGTCTGCCTGTCCTTTTTTTCTCAGTTCTTGCTCAATCTCTGTACTTTCACTAATTTCCACATTCTCTACACCCCTTAGCCCAATATACTGTAACCATTCCCAGTGTCCACTCCTTTTGACACAGAGGTCATCCTGGATGGCCATGTGACAGTCATAGAGACCTTTTCATTATGGAGCACATTGTTTTGTTTTTCTTCATCTAGGGTTACCGTCAGAGTTACAGTCAGGATTAGAGTCAGGGTTACAGTCAGGATTAGAGTCAGGGTTACAGTCAGGGTTACAGTCAGGGTTATGGATTATGGCTACTGGCAAATCTCTTTCAATCCTTGTCATATGAAGAGAAATTATAGATAAAATGTATCAGTGCTTATCGGCCACTGGACATAAACATTACACAACAAGTTGGAAATCGCAAATTCAACAATGAGTCGTTTGGACCGAATGTTGCAAAGCAATCACTAGCCTGCTATTCAGTGGCATGGGTGTGTGGTCCAAATCTTGGACCACATCTTGGGTCTCTTTTCCCATCTTAAAAGGATAAACATTCACATGCAACACCATGGGCCAGAAAAGGTTGAATACATTGGCCATGCTGTCAATCCAGCATGACTTCTGCCACGTTCAAAACAACTGGAAAATCGGAGCTGGGAATTCTCAAACTTCAGTGAGTTCAAGAACACTGGGAACTCTGGAGAAAAAAACTAGCTCTGACTGGGAAAATACGTTTTGAACGGTCATCCAACTCGGAATTCCAAGTTGGAAACTCTGGCATCTTTCTAGAGATCTGACCTGAAGATCACTGACGTCATGATTGGATCTTGTTTTTTTTCAGAGTTCCCAGTTGTCTGGAAAGCACCATAAATCCAGAGAATGCCAGACTTTGATGACAAAGTTTGATGACAAAATTTGCCCACAACGACCGCCGTGCCACCTTCCTGTTCAAGTAAGCACAGCACAACAAGGGTCAAAAAATGTATTGTGTGCTGCTGCATAAATTATGTAACATGCCAGGGAGATATGTATACTGTACACTCTTAGAAGAAAAGGTGCACCTAAAAGGGTTCTTTGGCTGTCCCCATAGGAGAACCCTTTGAAGAACCCTATTTGTTTCCAGGTAAAACCCTTTTGATTCCAGGTAGAACACTATTGAGTTCCATGTTGAACCCTTTACTTAGAGGGTTCTACATGGAACCCAAAAGAGTTCTACCTGGATCCAAAAAGAGTTATACTTGGAACCAAAAAGGGTTCTCCTATGGGGACAGCCAAAGAACCCTTTTGGAACCCTTTAATCTAAGAGTGTAGCTAAGAAAGTAATACTAAGTGTATGTTGTGTAGTAAGCTGTTAGTATCCCATGTGCCTCACACTAATAATTTGGTCCCTTTCCCCCTCATAACTTAGCCTACTGTTCTGACTTGGTGGTGCACATGTAGCCTATAGTCTGTTTTAGAAAAATGTAATCATCGTATATTGTAAGGGCTTTCATTGTCTGCTTATGTGCCCCCTTTATTTATCCTACGGTTTTGACTTGGTGTACCGGGAGAATACTGTTCTGAATTCTGTCGCTGTACATTTCAAAAGTGCTAAACAAATAGTTAAATTGACTATGTCCGTCCTAGCTTGTTTATTAATGTCTTAATCGAAATTACAGATTGCCTCTTATCCGCTCGTCGTCCCTTTATGCCATAGTTTGTACATCTCAATTGTCAGTAGAAACCAGATTTGTTTAAGCAAGTCGGCCATACCAGCTACGTTTTTCAAAAGGCAGTAAATTAGGCTGAATTAACTGTTTCGCTGCCAGACATGGCTCCGCTGATAGCCAGGTGTAGCAGTGGTAAGGTTTCACTCCATGGTGCTGAAAAGAAAGCTATGCTGTTGGGACAGCTTTATGTACGCCCTAACAGTTTGTGGGCACCGTTTGTCACCGTTATAGAGCAATTAATGTATTGTTTAGTGTTGTGTTGTGTAGTGGCTTTGCTGGCATGCATCTAAAACATTTTTGGAGAGTTTTCCCCACCAAGATTTACATGCTAACTGCATTTTAATTAGTTTGTTTACTATTCTTGTGGGAACTTCTGGTCCCTGCAAGTATAGTTAAACACGCCAGCATGCACACACACACACTGGTGTAGCTACCTTGAAAAGCCAACAGACAGAGGGTGTAAATCAGTAGCCAGAACACAAACAGACCTTTGTGCTGGAGTTGACTGGATAGAATGTACACTTTGAAGCCACTCCCCTGGACTCCAAAACACAGCTAGATACATGCAGCACACATAATGTGACATAACGCCCTGTCAAAATATATGACATAGAGCACATTTAAATACAACAAAGCCTTTAGCATCAAGTCCTAGTCCTAATATATTAGTCATCATTTCAGTACTGACTTAATTCTTCAAGTGGCCTAAATTAGTATTTTACAGGATGACCTGTAATTAAGGGTTACATGACCTTTATTACTGAAGTTTCAGTTTCATCCCATATCATCCAATTTATCGCAAACGTGTTTCGCAATATATTTGATGCAACACCAAACAATAAACTGACTATTAAGACATTTGCATCCAGTGAGTTTGCAAAGGAATGGGCGTGAACAAAATGTTATAGAACTAATAAACCTAAAACTGACCAAAACTGTCATAATAACTTCCTTTCCTTTGAGCAGTATGTCAACACCGTGTCATCATGGCCTTTGAAGAAGAAAACATTGGCGGACAGTTGAGTTTAGTAGCCTAAACTTGGAAGAGCTCTGGCAGAGTAGGTTGTTTTTCATTTAATGGTTGCAGGGATTGTGCGATTCTGCCAATTATTGTAACAGCATGCATTCACAACGAATGACAAGGATATTCCTGAATT